>PVLA01002584.1:0-85332 GCA_004027455.1 Hydrochoerus hydrochaeris | reverse complement strand
GCCCAATTCCCACATGCGGCGTCCTTTTCCTGGAGAAGCGATTGTCACAAGGCGTGGATGGACTAGGACGCGGCATGGACAGAAAAGGGCGCCGCACAGAATAATCTTTAAAAAAGAAACACCACAAAGTTGGAGGACTCATACTTTTTAAAATTTTAAAACCTACTACAAAATTACAGTATAAATTAGTATAATAGAAATGAAACTATAGAAAAAAAAACCTCTTCCATTAATGGTCAGTTGAAGAAGAGTGTCATGACAGCCCAGTGGGGAAATGAATATAGCTTTTTCAATAAAAGGCAGGATGGTTGGGTACCTATTCATAAAGAATGAAGTTCACTACAAAAATTAACTGAAAATGCATCTTAGAGTCCATAGTAAGAGCTAATGCCAAATAATTTTTGTTTTGTTTTGTTTTGAGACAGTTTTGCTATACAATTCAGACTGACTTGGAACTCACTATGTAGCTAAGGCTGGCCTCAAATTCATAATGATCCTCCTGCCTCAGCCTTCTAAGTGCTGAGATTACAGGTATGCATACACCTAGCTGCCATGTATTTTTTAAAGGAAAACATTGGAACAAATCTTCATAATCTTAGGCTAACAGTTTCTTAGGAGAGATACCAAAAGTACAAGTGAAAACTTTAAATTTCATCAAAATTAAAAACTTTTGAGCATCCATCACTTAAGAAAGTGAAAAGATAGCCCATAGAATGGGGAGAAAAATATTTGTAAATTGTGTATCTTAAAATGGTCTAGTATTCAGAATATATAAATAACTTTTTTTTGGTACCAGGAATTGAACTAAGGGTTTTGCACTTCCCAGGTAGGCACTGTGCCACTGAGTTACATCCCCAGCCCATAAAGAACTTTTAAAACTTGTCAGTCACTAGTATTATCACTGGTCAATAGGAAACAAAATGCACAGCAAGATCAAATATGACTTTATACCCATTAGATAGTTACAATAATGAAGACATACAGTAACAAGACGTCACAAGGGTGTAGAGAGATTGAAACCCTCACTCATTACTGGTAGACTAGTGAACTATTATAGCCTCTTTGGAAAACAGATTGGCAATTACTCAAAAAGTTAAACATAAAAGTTACCATATACAGTAATGTGAATGTACTTAATGCCAAAAGGCTTGACACTTAAAAATGATAAGGATGGTAACTATTCAGTTATGTACATTTAACCATAATACAAAAAGTTACAACATGATCTAATAATTCAAGTCCTAGACATATACTCAAGAGCAGTGAAAACAAAGCCTTGCATAGGAATGTTCAAAGTACTATTCATCATAGTAGCCCCCAAATGGAAATAGCCCAATATTTCTTCATATGAAATATCAAGAATTACCAAATGCATAGAGACTGAAACTAAACTAGTGGTTTACAAGAGCTGGGGAGAGGAGAGAAATAAGGAGTGACTGTTAATGGATGTAGAATTTCCTTCATGGTTGATGAAAATGTTCTAAACTTAGTGTGATGAGTACATAGCTCTGTAAATATATCCCAAATCATTGAATTTTATATATTTGTCTATTTATTTGGCTACTGCTTCAGCCTCCCAGAGTGCTGCAATTACAAGTGTGTTCTACCCTTACTTACTTTAAAAGGGTGAACTTTATGGTATGTGAATGACTTCCTCTTCTTCTTCTTCTTTTTCTTTTCTTTTCTTTTTTTTTTTTTTTTGGTACTAGGAATTGAACTTAAGGCAGCCACTGTACCAATGAGCTGCATAATTGGCCTGTGACATATGTATATTATCTTTTTGACAGGGTCTTGCTATGCAGTTCAGGCTCGACTTGAGCTCACTTTGTGGCCCAGGCTGGTTTTGAACTCACAATGATCTTCCTGGCCTAGTTTTCCAAGTGTTGGGATTACAGGCATGTGCTCCCACACCTAGCTTATGATTTATATCTTTTATTTTTTGTACCAGGGATCAAAGTGATTTATATCTTACCAAAACTGTTATTTGAAAAAAGATACATGAGAGTAACTAGAAAGATATTCCAATTATTGCTAGCAAGTTGTCATATCAACAAGTAATACTCAGAGCTGAGGCTGCCAACATGACCTGGAGGGGACAAATCTAAGGACCAAGTTGGTCTTTGCAAGATAACAAAAAGAAAAGTGGAAACATTCATGGATCACTGTAAGTATGAGGTCAGCCTGGGCTATCTAGCAAGTTCAAGGCCAGTTTGAACTACTTGTCTGAAAAAAAAAACCAATTTTTAAAATTATAAATAGTGCTTTATAATAGATTTTATGAAAAACCTCTTTCAAAAATAATTATTTCTCCTTACAAATAATTCATACACTTTAAAATCTTTTTTTTTCACTTTAAAATCTTGTTGTGCTATCTGTTCTGATGGACTGATTAGATCTAGTTAGGTCTACTAATCCTTCCAGACACAGCTCAGGAACCATTCCCTCCACAAAGCACTTTAATCATTCTAGGCATATGTGATCTGTCTCTGTGGTTCCTAGTATCCCGTTATATCCTTTAGTACTTTGCATTTCAGTTGCCTCAACTACCTAGCTTCTTCCCCACTATACCTTGATGTCCTAGAAGGTAGGGCTTGGTTCAACTAATTTCCATGATCCTAGTATTGTCCTCCACAAGTCTGGCAAAAATGAGGACTCAGTGAGTGTTTGTAGAAGAAAAGAATCAATAAAAGAAATGGAAGAAGGAAGAAAGAAAGAAAACTGGAAGGAAGGAAGGAAGGAAGGAAGGAAGGAAGGGAAGGAAGGAGGAAGGAAGGAAGGAAGGAAGGAAGGAAGGAAGGAAGGAAGGAAGGAAGGAAGGAAAGGGAAGGGAAGGGAAGGGAAGAAAGAAGAGAGGAAGGGAGGAAAAAAATTGAAAAAGGAAAGGAATACATGAGGAAGGGGATAAAGAAGATAAGAGGGAAGGAAAGAAGGCAAAAAGGAAGGCAGGCCACGGGAAAGGGTGTTGGAAGGCTGGAAGGCAACAAAACTGAAAAGCAACATCCTTCCAAAATCTGGCAAGATTCCACATTCCTTTTCCCCAGTAGAGAGGCTTTTCTGTGTTCTGCATTCCTGAAACAGAGAAGAGACTTCACCTACCATGCAGCAGGAAGGCCATAGATATGCTGCAGCTCAGCAAGCCCACTGTCAGGGGAAAGACCAAGAAATTTCTTTTTACTACGACAAGGATGACAAGGCCTGGAATTATAATCTGGACAGGCAGGAATGGAAGACAGAATGAACTGGGAACACCAAGGAGATGGTCAGGGTGACACCAGTCTGCTGTGAACTAAGACGCTCCAATTCTTTCTCTGGTTCTAACACCAGAGACAAACCTTATGGCATCTTGAGCCTTACCTTGCCCCAACTGGGAAATGGCACTAAGTGTATCTAGCTCCAAAGATAGTGCAAGTTGTCAAGTAGGCCAAGGATTAGTGTAGAAGAAACTGACACATGTCAAAATTGTAACAGAAGACACAATAAGAGCAACACGAAGAGCATAAAATATTTTCCAACATGGAAAATATTTCTAAATTTCATGATTATTTTTATACTTATGAGAAAACCAACTTTAGAATAGTTAGTTGTTGATGGTAGTGTTTTAGGACTCAGATGCTTACTTCCTGGGATGCCTGCAGGTGACAAAAAAAAAATCCACTCTGAGATTTTGTTTCCCACAGATTGGTACAAGTCCAAAAGATTGACAACGCCATTCCTCCACCCCAAAACCCAGTGGCCAGGCTGAGGGAAAAAGTGCACAAATCAGTGCAGACATAGGGAGTCAAGAAGCTTAAAGGAGTTGACACAGGAGAACTACTTAGGATGGAAAATGCCTGGTCCACTGTAAGGGATAGATGATGTTAGCCAGCATCGTTACTGTCGTTCCTGTATCACTTAGCTGATGGGGCACTGATGTTCAATGAAGGAGTGTGGTTGAAGTCAGAATTATTTCTGGTTTGTTTAATGCCAAATCTGTGCTTCTTCCAGCTGCTGGGTAAGGGCTTATGGACCTCCCAGGTGGCCCTGAGCAGGTTTGTGAGAGATAAACATGAGTAAGCCTACAGTATGTCCTGGTCCTTTGCCTGTGGAGGAGGAGAGAAATTAGCATGCCTGGAGACCCCAGCAGGAGCACTCACCAAGAATCCCACCATGGTATGGTGGTTTTCTTTCCAAACTTGACCAGGATATAGGAGCAGATTCCGGTCCTTGTGCCTCTGAGGAGGAGGCTCTATTAAGGTCTAGTGTGTGCCCGCAATTCTTTGCTAACATCCTGGGTGGCTGTGGCTAACACATGCACTGAACCCCACTTTCTCAGTTTGTCCTGGTGGTTCCTTGCTGCTTGGGGAAACATGCCTCCCTCCTTTTGGTGAATTTTACATGTCAATATGTAAAGAGCTAGATTAGTTCTCAACCTACCATGATCTCTCAGCCCTTTCTTCTTGTGGCAGCCACACGGGCTCTTCTGAAATAAGTTGACCTATGCTTCTCTTTTGCTCAACCCCTCAGGACCTGCTATTTTATGTCCAGCAAAGACTAAATCCCTCACCATCATCAACAAGACCTATTATATCTAGCTCATACCTACTCTCCACATGAGGAATCGTCTGAACTTAGGGCCATTGTTTGACAGGCTTTTCCCCTATATATGCATATGACTCAACCAAAATATATTTCCTGATGGCTCCTGCATGGCTGACACTGTTCTAGGCTCTTAAGATGAAACAAGGGTTATAGTGGAAACAGTTCTTACTTCCATGAAGCTTCTGGAAAAACATAGGTGAATAATATATATTATGCCAAGCAAATTATAGCCTATAAAGGGAAATAAGGCAGGGTGAAGGAAAGCAAAAGATGAAGGGTGTTACTTAGCTTGGTGCTAGGGAAGGTCTGTCCAAGGAGAAGGCATTCAGCAGTGAACTGGATGAAATCAAGGGAAGCTGCTTCAAAACGAGCACTTGGAAAACTATTCTTGGCAGAGAGAACAGCAGATGCCAGGGCCCTGAGGTGGAAGCTTGTTGCACTAGTCTAAGTGTGATCTGAAGGTCAGGATCCCTGGAGAGTAGGATGAGAACAGGTCTGGCTGAGGTTTTCCAGTGAGACCTTTAGCTTTAAATCTAATATTATGGGAGCATGGAAGAAGACAGAACTGTTATGGTTTATGTTTGGATGTCCCCCCAAAGTCTCATATAGTCATGGAGGTGGGCTTCTAGAGTCTGTGAATGACTCACAAATTCTGGTCCAATGCTGGGATTATGGGTGTGGCCTACATACAATATAAGGGGCAAAGTCTTCTCTCTGTTCTTTTCCCCTTTTGCTCACTTTGCTCTGGTTGCTTCTGGTATCTGCTGCAGCTACCATGAACATGAACGGTTGCCCTTCAGCCACATTGTTCTGCCTTGGAGCTGGCTGAGTATGGACTGAAACCTCCAAAAACTGTAAGCTAAATAAACTGTTCCTTCCTTCATTTTGGGCACCAGGTATTTTGTCTCAGAAAAGAGACAAAAGTAACCAAGACAAAGGTTTAATTTTTTAAAAAAGCTTTGTCTCAGAAATGAGACAAAAGTAACCAAGACAAAGGTTTGATTTTTTAAAAAAGCTTTGAGAGCCTTTCTCACATTTTAACAACATGGATTTTCTGAAAAATGGGGTTATTACTCCCATTTTAAAGTGAAGAAAACTGAACCCCAGAGAGAGCTAGTGGTTTTCACAGTGAGTTTAATTCAGCCAGGAATGGACCTGGGGTTCCTGGTTCTCCTGAGGTCCTTTTAAAAAGTATCTACATATACTCCCAGCTCCTATCCCAAGCAATCATGGCAATAATCATCACAAACCTGCAAGAATCCTCATGTCTTGGACCTCTGGCCACCTTTGTAGCTGTCATTGCAGCCAGGAGCCTGAAGTTTCCTAACACTTCTTACCACCAAAATGTATCACCTCCCCTTTTATAAATACCCCTCAGAGCCAAAGGAAACAAGCTTGTTGCAGGCCTGTTCTGTGCTATGTACTGTCTAGTTGATCTTCTGCAGGCTTACCACATTCCAGGGGAGTGGGAATTCAAGGAGAAGACTTGATTTCTGAGAGGAGACATCTGCTGAGATCACCAAGCTGAGAAAGGCCTACAAGATTTTGCCCCAGGAATTCTGGTCCCAAGGCTGGTGGCCCAGGACACAGGTTGCCTTCCCTGGATGTACCAGTAAGCTGATCATGAGGTACTAGAAGTTTCTAGCAAGTTCTGCCACATGAGTTCAGAAAAAGGCAAAGATTCTATGAATCAGCTAGGTGACAAATGGCAGAGAATGACAGACATAGTGACATTGCTGGTGATGGCTGTGCATAGGTGGAGCTTGCCTGTAAAATTTTGGGGAGAACCCTGGAGAGAAAGAAATCTGGAGAATATGGAAGAGATAGAGGAAACTCCTGGAAGCCCTTACCCATACCAGGACCTTGGACCTTACCCATACCAGGGCTCCAAACCATCCTACCTTCCTGAGGTGGCCAAAGAGGTCATCTTATGCTTATCTTTAAAAAATAAGAAGACAAAAACATATGAGTAAGCTAATGTATGATGATTACAAAATGATGTGAAGAACAAAATGTTAAAAAGACCTATTTCAGTTTCTCCTCATATAAAATATGAGAAGTTGCTCCCTGCTCATCCAGAGGCCCTCTTTAGATTACAGTCAGTCCCTGGGGCCCAGAGAGAGACAAGAAGTAGCCCTTACACAGGGATGATTGGTGGGGTTAGAGATGATGGAAGGCCTTCTTTCTCATCTGGAATGCCAAGGTGATGAAGAAGCTTCAGGGAAGCAGGGTATAAAGGTGATGGCAAAGGATATGCTGCAGGCTGAGCAACAAGGGCTGCTGAGATGCCACTAGGGGACTGAAGGGCTCTGGGAGGGGAGGGATGTGTCAGTTTGGCAAGGGTATTAGGCTCCTGTGGTCTCATCTGCAGTCCCTTCTCTTGTAGGAACAACAACCAGATTTTACTTTGGGGACCCCTTCTTACCCATCATCTCCAGCTTCCAAGGCCTGAATGTCAGTTAATCTGATCCCCCTGACTACAGTATTCCATTCAGGAAAGGTCACATGACTCAAACTGAGCAATGAGAACCATCCCTCAGATTTTGGAAACTCTATGTAAGAGGCTGGAAGGATGCAAGGCAATAGCTACTGGTGTGCATGTTTTTACCCCAGGGGAAAGCTTGCAAAGAGGCCTCCATAACCATTAGCAAATCCGAAAACTTGAGGAAGGACAAATTCCTGAGTATGTTGCCTGGGAATCTGGACCCAACTGTGCCTAAATGCCTCTTAGTAAAGCAATATGTTTTCATTTTGGTTAAGCCTGCTTGAGTTGAATTCTCATCATTTGGAGTTAAAGATTTCTGCCACAAAGCCTTCACGGACCTGCATTTTTTTTTTATTTTTTTGCCTCATAGGTGTCTTTCACTATTAGAGAGGTCTAGGTTTTGTAGGAAGATAAAGGAAGTATGACTGCTATTCTTTTTTTCATTCAATATCCATTTATTGATTACTTCCTAAGTCTTGTGCTCTAATTGTTCCACATGGAGCATGTGAGAAGGTTCTGTCTATGCTTATCTTTAAAAAATAAGAAGACAAAAACATATGAGTAAGCTAAAGAGCTATGCATGCATGTATAATGATTACAAAATGACGTGAAGAATAAAATGTTAAAAAGAACAAGGTGGGGGCTACTTGAGATCAGATGGTCAAGTTGAGAGTTGAGGATGAGAAGAGCAGCAAGAGGTGTCTGAGTGAAGGGTGTTGAAAGAGGCTGAAACAGTATGAACAAAGAGCTTGGGTGATTCACAGAAGGAACAGAAGGAAAACTAGGGAGGCTGGTATAATGGTTGATTGATTGATTGTGTCAATTTGAGACATTTACAAGCTTAACTAAACCAGCTTAGCAAGTCTACACCATAAGGTGTAGAAGACCTACCCGAGGGTGGCTCATCTCCTAGGTGGTATAAAAGGGAAGAAGGAAGGACAGGTGAGGATCCATTCTTTGGAGGAGCTCCCATCTTTGCCTTCGGGTTGGATGTTGTCTTCTGGATTCTAGTTCAGAGTCTTCGGCTTCTGCCTTGGATCTTTCAGACTTCTGGCATAGATTCTTCAGCCTTCCATCACAGACTCCTTGGTGTATTGGTGCAGATTTGCAAGGACACTGCAGTGAACTCCAAATTTTGGATTGAATCCTTCAGCCTCGGGCTTGTAGAGCCCCTCTGCATGCTTCCTCATCTGACTCTGTGGATGACTATCATAAGCCAATCTTGTAATTTCTTAAACATTTGTATATTTTGTGTTACATCTGTTTTCTCTAGTAAAACCCTGACTAATACAGCTAGGGAGGGTAAGGGAGAGGACTACAGTGGATAAAAGGCAGAAGAAAACTTTGCAGGGTCTGGTGGGAGACTTTGGAGATAATTTGGTTAGGGCAAACCACTGTTCTTGCTTGATTTTTGCCCAGACACTTGGACCTCTGATTATGGATATTACTTTCCTAGACTCCTTTGCAGCTAGGAGGGTCCATGTGACTAAATTCTGGCTACTGGTATGTGAAGAAATGTAATGTGTGTGGCGTCCAGGTCCTCCCTCTGAAGGGCAGAGAGGTACCCTCCTCATCTCCTTTTCTCCCAGGAATGGTTGGCATGTGAGCTGCGTACAGAGCTGTTCTTAGACTTTGGCAGGAAAGCAACACCTTAGGGACAGCAGAACAACAAGCCAGATATACCCTAAGCTCCAATAACTTCATAAAAGTTGTATCATGGGTTGACTTTTTATTTTATTTTATTTTATTTTTTTATTTAAAGAGAAAAAACATGTAAAGGGTAGAAATAATACAGAATTTCAAAAAAAAGATAAACAGTAAGAAATCACTAGTTGATAAATTACATATTGTCCTCTTAGAAATAGTTGTTTGTTACAAAATTAAAGCATACAAAGCAGATATTCAAACAGTGAGACTGTAAAGAGCTATGCATGCATGAGTCTCCACATGTATTTTTATCCTTTCTGTATTAGAGTGAAAAACAAAACATAGACAAAACAAAACAAATTCCTATAAAAACATGAAATCAAAAAGTTATATAAAACCACAGTACAAGATGATCTACAATGGTTACTGTGTTGTGTCTTATTATCTTCAATAGAATGTCTATATCATCAGGCATAATTGAATATAGCAGTATAATTGAATATAGCAGTACCTAACAATATTAGTAAAAATAAAACATTGTAGACAATATAAAACTTCAAAGGTAGGTAATAATCAAACCAGAGTAGATATTCTAGTGAATCTTGTCATCTTCAGTATAGTTGCCTATACTCTCAGACTTGATCCTATCAATCAGAACAGCTTTGAATAAAATCTATCAATACAAAACAGCAATCTAACAAACCAGATTCAATTACTATCAGTCACGGTAAAACAGTGTAGGTTATACAGAGCTTTGGATTAAGTTAATAGGAAATTAAGGATGATTATAGTGTTATATCCTGCTATTTTTGGGATAACTGTCTGTGCCCTCAAATCTAGTACAGGTAGAATGACTGGAACAGAATAAGATACATCTAAGCAGAGTAATGTGAGTCATGTGGGATTTAAATCCTGGTACACTATTAACAATATAGCATACCAAGGCCATCTATGTTAGAGTTTCTAGTTATCCTTCTCTGCCTCATTTCTGCTATGCTATTTTTCTGCCTGTTTGTCTAATTTTCTCCTTCATTCTACTGCCTGCCCCATTCATTGAGGCCTTTCTGCTACTGTTCCTAAAATCCTGGTATTTTTTTCTCTCTCTAGAATGTCCCTCATTATTCTCTGCAGTGTTGGATTAGTGGTCACAAACTCGCTCAGTTCCTCTTTGTCATGGAAGAATCTTGTTTCTCCATTAATTTCTAGTGCCAGCTTTGCAGGGTACATCAATCTGGGCTGGAGGTTGTTTTCTTTCAGGGCTGGAATACTTCGCTTGAAGCTCTTCTTGATCTGACAGTCTGTGTTGGAAAGTATGCCATGATCTTGATGGGCTTACCTTTATAGGAAATCTGTTTCTTTTCTCTGACGGCTTTTAATATTCTGTTTTTATATTGAATTTCTGGTATCTTGATTATTATATGTCTGGGTGTAGCTCTGTTTTGGTTGTAGGTGGCTGGAGTTCTGTATGCCTCACATAACCAAATGTCATTTTCTTTTCCCATGCTTGGGAAGTTTTCTCTAATTATTTCCATGAATAGCCTTTGTGATTCACCTGTTTGTATTCCTGCTTCTTTGTTCACATTTCTTATTCTTTTTAAATTTTTTTTTATTTAAAGAGAAAATAAAAAACATAAAAGGGTATAAATAATGCAGTATTTCAAAAAAAGGTAAACAGTAAGAACTCACTAGTTGATTAATTACATATTGTCCTTTTAGAAATAGTCGTTCATTGTTCAAGGTACAAAATTAAAGCATACAAAGTGGACATTAAAACAGTGAGACTGCAAACAGATCTGTTCATCAATCCAACAAGAAGTTAGAAATATGGTTATCAATCCTACACCATTAAATATACATGCAGTTATATCTTTTATAGCACTTCCTATTTCCTCTCTTTTTTACAGTAGCAATTACACATTTTTAAATTTTATTTAAAGAGAGAAAGAAAAAAAGCAAAACAGAAAAAAGGATAGCAACAATACAGAATTCTAAAAGAAAAAAGATAGAAGAAAAAGAAAACCACTAAGAGATCACTAGTTGATAAATTACATATTGTCATCTTGGATATAGTTGTTCAAGTTACAAAATTAAAGGATACATAGTAGACATTCAAACAGTGAGACTGCAAACAGTTCTGCTCAACAATCTACCAAAAACTTAGTAATATATACATGCAGTTATATCCTTTAGAGCACTTTCTTTTCTGCTCTTTTTTACAATATCAATTACACATTTTGGGTTTTATTACTCCTACGTTTCTTATTACTTTTTACACTAGAGACATAATGTGATATTTATCAATATTATTCTTATTTATTTCACTAATGAGGATAGTCTCAATTTATCTCCATTTACCTATGAAGGCCTCAAGGTCATCCTTTTTATAGCTGAGTAATATTCCATTGTATAAAAATACCACATCTTTTTCATCCACTCTGTGGTTGATGGGTATCTTGGTTGTTTCCAACATTTAGCTATTACAAATTGTGCTGTTATGAACATGGGTGCACATATATTACTGTGATATGACCTTTTCAGTTCTTTGGGGAAAATACCCAGGAGGGGAATAGCTGGATTGAATGGAGCTTCCAAACCTAGTCTTCTGAGAATTCTCCATATGGATTTCCATAGTGGTTGCACCAGTTTGCATTCCCACCATCAGTGCAGCAGTGCTCCTTTTTCCCCGCAGCTTCCCCAACGTTTGTTATCAGTTAATTTCTTGACGGCAGCTATTCTTTCCAGAGTGAGGTGAAATCTCTATGTTGTTTTAATTTGCATTTCTTGAATGACGAGTGATGGTGAACATTTCTTCATGTGTTTATTTGCCATTTGTATATCTTCCTCTGAAAACTGTGTGTTCATCTCAGATGCCCATTTTTAGAGAGGGTCTTTGAATTTGGGGGGCTTGATGTTAACATTTCTTATTCTTAAATTATAGATTCTCTTGTCCTCTTCTAGCCTTTGTATTGTTATTGCCTGTTTCCTTGTTATTTTTAAGAGCTCTTTCCTTTCATGATCACACATTGCAAACTTGTCTTCAAGTTTTGATAGTCTGTCCTTAGTTTTTTTAAGCAGTTTTGCCAGCTTTCAATGGAGTTTTTAATTTCCTGGTAATCTCTTTGAATCTGCTTCATATATTCTAGATTTTCTTTATATTCTTTATCAAATATTTCTCTCCCTTTTTTGTGTTCCTCCCTTCTTCCATCTGTGTCTTCCTGCATTTCTTTTATTAATCTACTTATATCTTGCTTTACCTGATTTAATATTTCAGTTTTGAGCTCATCTACAAGGTCCTGAAGATATCTCTTAATGTTCATTGAAGCCATGTCTGATGTTGTATGTTTGCTACCTTCAGTCTCTTTTGTTTTTCTCTCTCCTGGATCAGTGTTCTTAGGGTTTTGGGTTGGGGGCTTTTTCTTGTTTCTTTCTCTTCATGTTTTTGGTTTCTTCCATAAAGGTGTATAGTGGTCTCAGCCCCTTTCCTTGTTGGTTATGGTTCTCCTGAATCACACTGGTGAGGGATTTCTGCCCTCTCCTGTTTGCTCTTGTCACTAAGGTGTAAGTAGGGGCTGCGTATGCTGGCTCCTCCCCACCGGGTCAGTCAAACTTCAGGGGCCTTCACCAAGTTAGTGTGTGCTAGGCGCAGGGAATCAGTTTGGGAAGGCTTATTGGGTCCCAGCCAGGGGTGTGACCCAGGCCAAGCAAATCCCACAGATCTGCTCTGGGGAGGGAGCAACCAACTGAAGTCACTGCTGTTCCTAGTTCAGGTTCCTCCTGCCCAATTCCAACATGTCACCCATTTGGTCACACCCTTCCTTTGGGGGGTCTTATTCCCAGCACTGAGCATGGATTAATGAAGGTCCCTTCTCCAGCTCTGTTCTCCATTGGGCTCACCAACCCCTGACTTCAGTGTGGCTGTGGCTCCTGTGAGTGGTGGTGAGAACAAGTTTAGGTGGCTCTTTGGGTTGCGGCGAGTTGTGGCCAGCGTGAGTTCAGGCGGCTTGCCAGGTCACAGCAGAAAGCGCCTTGTCTGGTAATTTTAGCTGTTCCAATTGTAGCCCCAAGACCCGCATGTTTGACAAGCCTTTTTCATTTTAATTTCTTACTGTGTCAAGAGAATCCATCTCCCTCTGTCTGGATCTCTCCAGGATGTTTTATTCTGGCATATGAGTTGCTTCTCCCTGTATTTTGTTGCTCACTGATCAGCCATCTTTAGGTCCTTCCTTGCCTTTTTATTTTTAGACAAAGAAAACATCCTGACTAATCCACTGTTAATTTGGACTCTATTAATACACTGGAATGTAGCTTCAGGAGAAGGCAAATACCTAGCACTGTAGTCTCAAGGAATGGGCTGGGGAGGAGACCCTGGGAGATTGTGGTGGTCCTTGAGATGGTTTAAGGGATCTATGAGGCCAAAGTTCTTTGCATACTAATATTATGAATCCATTTCCCTTTTCCAGTCTCATTCTCTCAGCAGTGTGCACCAGCATTGTTTTAAATTTTAAAAAATGTTTTTGAGACAGAGTTTTGCTGTGTTCCAGGCTGGCCTTGAATTCAGCCTCCCAGAATGCTGGAATTACAGTTGTGTGCCATGACATCCATCTATTGTTTTATTTCTAAATGAATGAGTATTTAATTTTTCTTGTTTTTATTTCTATCATACAAACATCAAGAGATAAACCTACATGAACTCTTTTGGGCCTTCAATAACATACATGTGCATGGAAAGGGTCCTGAGATAAAAAAAAGTTTGAGAACCACCATCCTAAACTGCTCCTGCCTAAGCCTTCCCTCTGCTGTTCCCTGGGCCCACAGCTTCTTCCCAGACTCCTGTGGGGCTGGCTCCTTGCTTCCTTCAGCACTCTGCTCCGCTGTCACTGATCAGGAAGGGCTCTCCCTTTCTCCTGAGGCCCTAATCTAAAATCCCAACTTGCTGTCCTCATCTTGGGTCTCTGCAACACATGCTGCCTGACACTCCATTTGCTCTGCTTATGCTCATCTGACACCTCTTTCCTTGCAGGGCTCTTGAGAGGGAGGAGATTGTATCTGTAACTTTTCATTTTGTAGCCTTAAGGCACAGAACAGTGCCTGGAACAGAGTCCAGGCTCAAGAAACATGTGCTGAGGATGCTAGAACATGGCAGGTGGGGGAAACTATTATCACACAAGGGAAGCTGGTCAAAGTAGGTGCAGAGCTGGAGTCCTCTTCCAGAGGTAGGATTTAATCAAACCTAAGAAAAATGTGTATATTTGTGGAAACAGGTTATGTTAAGATCTAAGAGAAGGTAGAGCAAAGCATGTGCAAAAACCCAGAGGGAGAAGTGTGTCAGACATGGCTGAGGGAAAGCATGGAGGCCAGTTTGGACAGAAGAGGGAGAGGGTGGAATGTTGGGGTCTGTGCCTAGATCCCCAATCCCCCAGATGAATGCACATTGAAGGCCCAAAGGAATGAGACAAATAGCATGATCATTAGGGTTCTGGGAGAACTAAAATCTTCTGCAAAGTTTGTAACTCCAACAGCTGACCAACTGTCTCTGGACAGCCTGTATTTATTTAAAACAATGGAGAAGTTGAGTGGAAAATGCAGTAAATTTGAGCAGGATCTTGAGAGGGGCTCAAGGACCCTTCTGATCAGCAACAGACAATGCTTATTAAGGAAAACTATCCAGAAAGTCTCCAGGTAGCCTCTGCTGTGGCCTATCTTGCCCCCCTGAGGCATCTCCTCATTCTCAGTACAGCCATGCCTGGACTGTGCCACAGCCCTGCACATGTATTCAGCTTCAAGGACTCCAACAGGGAAAGGCATTAGGAAGAGCTTGGGTAGCAGACCATGTGAAGGGCTCTGGCATTTACTGAGCAGAGGAGAACCAGGGCCCACCTTTGGAGGGGGCCCACCAATGTTCCCTCCCAGCAACATAGCTTGGTATATGGTACATGTAGTACTAAAGACCAGATCTGAGCAAGCTGGGGAGCCCTGCCTTGACTTTCTCTACTCCTGATGGTGCCTCTGCCAAACCTTAGCCTCAAACACATTTGGAACAAGCAGTCTGTGACCAGGTGCCAGAAGAACCCTATTTTGACAAACAGGGAGTCACTGGACACAAACTAGAGCACACAGCACAGGGTGGCTATCAGGATCCTGCCAGCAGAGGGACCCAAGGGCCAAGAGGGGACCAGGCTGTGACTTCATCTTGGTGCATGGACTTTGGCAGGACACTGTCCTTTCCTCTCTCATGACCCTTAGTAACCAGGCTGGGCATAGACTTGATCACAAGAATCAGAAGAGAGAAGGTAGGCTGCTTGGGAGGGAAGAAATGTATTTCCACCATTTTTATTAACATACTACATATACTGTTTTTCTAATTTTAAAAGAGATGGAATACAGCAGAGTCTTTGGAATGTTTTTGATGGTGACACACAGTCAGAATGTGTAATGATCAGCATATATTGATTATCGGAGGCTATTCCAGCTTTACATGTTCAGACAGATATTCCCCCATTTAGGATGATTTGATGATTTTCATAAATAATAATACAAAAATTTTGAATATACAAGTCTTTATATACTTCATAGTTCCAGATATTGATCCCAGGGCCTCATGCAAGTGTTAGGCAAGTGCCCTACCACTGAGCCCTGAATCTTGAATTTTAACCTTTTTCCAGGCTAACACTATTTGACATGATTCTCTCTTAGGATGCTTACAGCTGCAGTGTGAGCTGTAGTTCCCAGTCAGACTCGTGGTCATGATGGGGAACAGCTGATAATCTAGGTTGTGTGAATTCAGTTTATTTTACATCTAGGAGATTTTCTCTTATGTTGGGCTTACTTGGGAAGCAGCCCCATCATAATTAGAAAAGCATCTATATTAACTTTTACTTCACACAGCAAACACATTCAGTAGAATAATGACCCCACTCTAAAGAGGCACTGGTTTCTTCTACTTTCACTCAGAAGCGAACTAGCTCAGCTCATTATTCACTATTCAGTTAGCTGGGATTTGAACTTTAGCTCTCTGGCCCCTGAGTGCTCTTCTAGAAACCAACAAATCTGCAAACTTATTTTCACAAGCTTTCATCTATCCTTCAAACATGTAATATATGTGGCAGGTATTTTCCTATTTTATATAATTCTACTTTAAATGCTGGCCATGACTCACTAAATGGCCCCTTGACCTGCTCAGGGTTATAACTTGCTGTTCAAAAAACATGGGATGGTAACAAATTTGTCTACAGTGACACCTAATATCTACTTACTCAGTACTCTTCTAAATGTCTTAAATGATCTTTTATTCCTTCCTGATGCATAGAACAGCTATGAGCTTGTTCAACATCTCAGTTGATAAGAGTCAGCATCTGAACTCTCATAGTCTGTGCACTTCATCATCACTGTTATCATCATCACTTATTGTAAGAAGGCACAGTTGTGCAAGGACAATGACAACCATATGGGAGAGGCAATAGCTAGTATGAGTGGGGTCTGTGGCAAGTCAGACACTGCGACTCTTTTAAATGGGGTGGAGCCGCTCTTCTGTTCAGGATTTTTCTGCCTGTGAGAAGGCAGGGCTGATGTTGCAAGATCTACTGATTAGTGGTTTGTTTGTTTTTAAGGCAGGATCTGGTTTTGTGGTTCAGTCTGCCCTGAGACTTTCTATGTAGCTCAAATTAGCCTTGAATTTCCTGCTTCAACTTCCAGACTGCTGGGATTGTAAATGTGCACCACTACTTCTGGATAGTGTGTCTATTTTGTGATAATAGCTTTATTGTGGTACATTCACATACCATAACTTCTGGGTATATAGCTAAAATTAAAAACATGTCATAGCTGGAAGAGACATCTGCAGTCCCATGTTCATATAGCACTATTCACAGTAGCTGAGAGGTGGAATCAACCTAATGTCCATCGACAGATGAATGGATGAAGTTGTGGTGTGGATAAAGAGATGAATATAATTAATCGGTCATGAAAGATGAGAATCCTACCATCTACTACATGGATAAAATGGGAGAACATTTGCTGTGTAAAATAAGTCAGACAAAAAGAAATACTTTGTGATTTTATTTATATATGGAACCTAGGAAAGTCAAGTTCATAGACAGTAACACAGTGGTTGCTGGGGATCTGATGGAGGGAAAGTAGGAAGATATGGGTCAAAGGTTATAAATTTTCAATCTTAGATGAATAAATTCTTGGGATCTAATGTACAGCATGATGATTATAGTCATCAGTACTGTATTGCATACTTGAAATATGCTAAGAGAATAGATCTTAAATGTCCTTAACATACACACAAATTAGTAACTAGTTGAAGTATAGATGTGCTAACTAACCTGATTGTGGTAATCGCTCCACAATGTATGTGGTAATCACTCCACCAAATTATCACATCATATATGTTAAATTACACAATTTTATTTACCAATCATACCTCAATGAATCTTGGGAAAAATAATTTACATACCATAGTTACTCTTTAAAAAATGTATAATTTATTGGTTTTTAGTATATTTACAGGGTTACACAATCATCACCACTACTAATTCTAGTATATTTTAATCAGCTCAAAAAGAAATTCTCTTTTCTGTTACCCTCTAGTCCACTGCAACCACTAATCCTCTCTGTCTTTCCGTCTGTCTCTGTCTCTGTCTCTCCTTCTCCCCCTTGTACTGAGGATTCAACCCAAAACCTTTGCCTAGGATACAAGCCCAGTTTTACTTTTTATTTTTACACAGGGTATCACTAAATTTTCCCGACTTGGCTTGAATTTGTAATCCTCTTGCTTTGGCCTCCTGTAGTGCTGGGATTACATTCATGGCTACCACTAATTTACTTTCTGTGTTCATGGGTTTGCTGATTCTGAACAATTCATACCAATAGAATTATATACTATGTGACCTTTTGTGTCTGGGTTTTTTCACTTAAGGTTTTCAACAGCCATCCAAGATGCAGCATGTATCATAACTTCAATTTTTATGGCTGAATAATATTCCCTTGTATGGATTTATCATAGTTTGTTTATTCATCTATAAATTGATGTATAAGTACATTGTTTTCATCTTTTGAGCACTGGAAATCATGTCTGTAGGCAAAGTCATGGAAAAGCTTTTGTTTGGATGCTTGTTCTTCATTCTTTTGAGTGTATATCTAAAAGTGGTATTGCTAGATAGTGATGACTCTATCTTAACTTTCTGAGGACTTGGCAAAGTTTTCCAAAGGGGCTGATGGCAACAGTGCATGAGTTCTGACTATTCCCCATTCTCACTAGCACTTGTTATTGTCTGTCTTTTTAATTACAACAGAGGGTCTAGAAGCAAAGGTAAGTTCCATGCCCACAATGGGTTCATAGGGAACAAAAACAGCCCCTGTTCTTGGGGTCTGAGAGAGTAGAGTGGGCTGGGGGGGCAGAGCCCAGCTGTGGGTAGAGAGAAATGGTGCTGGAAGCTTAAGGGAGGCTTCAGGCTCCAACAGAAAAAGATAATAATTGTCTAGAACCACCAGGAACTCACAGATAATGGGGGCTTGCTCTGTGCTAAGCACTCTCCACAGCATCATGTTTTATCTCTGCATGAAGCTGTATCCAAGAAGCAGAGAAGCTGGGATGAAAAACAAAATGATTCAGCTCCAAAGTCCATGCTTCTAGGCTTAATGTTGTGCTGCCATCTGGGCAAGGGCAAATGCCCAACATTGACAGAAGGGATAGACCCTACCCACAAGGTATGTGTGCCACCCAGACAGGTTGTACTGTGAGAAATGTGAGGATGGAATTGTGCTTTCACTGTCCTGGAGATGCAGATAGCTGTTGCTCTAGCACTTTGTGACCCAGATTGTTTCCTAACCTCTCTGAGCTTCAGTTTCTTTAGCTATAAATGAGGATGAGTCCTCCTCTCATTGGGTGTTCAATAAGAGGAAGAAATGTGTGAAAGTTAATGCAAAATAAGAAGCACTTGGCAATGTAAGTTGAGGGGTTCTATCTTCATTTTACTTATGGGGACATGGAGAGCATAAGTGACTTGCCCAAAGTCATGCCAAGAGTTGATGATTCTGAGTGGTTCCTCAGCACCATTGGAGATGGGAGTAGACTTTGCATAGGAAGTGGAGGAGTAAATCAGAGGCCAGGCACCCTCTGAGTGCATGGTGTTAGGATATTCTGGACTCCACTGCACTCCGAGGGACAGCCCAGCCTGCAGTGCTTGGTGCTGTGTGGCCACAGAATTCAAAGAACCTAAGCTCTTATTGCCCATTATCTCATGCACGCAAGTTCTACAGGGAGCCGGAGAAGCTCCACTGTGCACGGTGCAACCTCAGGCTCTCCTCCAATCCTCCTCTCCCTTTCCTGTGTGTAGGAGAGACATATGATCCTGCTGCCTCACAGAGCCACCTAAGGCAACAAAACAGAATCACATGAAATGCCAGAGTTTGGATCTGGAATGATCCCAAAGACCCATGTGTGAAAGGCTTGTTCTTTAGGGAGGGCTGTTGGAAGGTGGAACCATTAAGAAGCGGGCTCTAGGAGAAGATCTTGGGTCAATGCAGATGTGCCCTCAAGGTGGGTACTGGTACTCAGATGCTCTTCTCTCTCTTTGCTTCTGGGCTATGGGACCATGTGCTCCTGCTATGACACTCCTCCCCACAAGTCCAAAAACATTGGTGCTGTGACTGGTAACCCTGATATGTTAACTTCTTTGGATTAATAAATTCATAACATTAGTAGCGTATGCTCCTGGATGCTTTTGGGTGGGTCATCAAGGCATGGCCTTGGGTACAATATATGGTCCCTCATCCATTTCTGTTTGTCACTGTCCCCAGCTTTGCTCTGCCATGCCCTTCTGCCATGATATTTCTGCATTGGAACCAGCAGACAAGGGAGTGAATCCCTAAACCTGGGAGTTACATTAAGCCTTTCCTTCTTTAAATGTTGAATATCAAGTATTGTGTTTCAGCAATGGGAAAGCTGATACAGGTGCCAACTAACCATGGACTGAACTTTCTAAACCTGAGCCAAATAGACTTTTCCTATTTTAAAGTTACTCTCTCAGACATTTTGTTTCAATAACAGAAAGCTACTAACAGCAGGGAAAGGGTTGTAGGAAGAGTTGGTTAGAGCATCCAACAAAGGCAAGGAATTATTACTAAATGGAAATTGCAGAGAGCATCACCATATGAAATACAATAATGATACAATAACAATGACATTTGTGTATAAAACAGCAGGGTACCATCATTTCATGCCTCTCAACCACTATTCTCTGCTATGTTGTATCTTAGAATCACCTGAGTTTCTTTTTCTTTCTTTCTTTCTTTTTTTTGGGGGGGGCGGGGATTGAACTCATGACCTTGTGCTTGCCAGACAGGCACTTATGCCACTGATTGAAATCCCTAGCCCCACATGGGGAGTTTCTTTTCAAACTTTTCACTATGGAAAGTTGTAAGCATGTTTCTAAATAATGAGACCACAAACATCCAGGTACCCACCCCCAGCTCTATCCATCTTGTGTCATTTATTTACATGTTTCCTGGATGATTTCCTGGATTATGATGTTGGTTATCTCATGAAAGGGTCAGTGTTCTCTTACTGATGATCTGCCAATATCAAATTTGTCAAAATTAGTAATTCCACAATATCATCCAAATTCAGTTGATTATTTTTAGGCTACAGTTCTGTTATTGAACAGTGGCTTGGTATGAATTCATCTTAAATCCCAAGCTATGTAACTCGTTTATACTGTCCTATGCTTCCCTCCTGTTTACTCTTTCTCCTCCCCTTTCTCCCTTCCTATCTTCTCTTTCACCAGTGCTTTATGGGAAAATGTGGATCATCTGTCCTGGAGAGTGCCTCCTCCTAGTGTTTTACGTGTCCCCTGTCTCCTTCACACTGATGGTGAGTCAGAAGCCAGGATCAAGAGCAATACTCTTAGGACAATCGTGTGAGGCAGTGTCTTTACTAATGCATTGCCCTTGCAAGGTGCATGTCTGGTTGTCCTAGCCAGTTTTTACCTCCATCATGAAGTTCCCAGGAGTTTTCTCAAAGTACACTTACTCATCATCACCCTAGTTTGAGCAAAAGTGTCTAGGGGCAGGGCTCACAAATCAGGGTTTTATACACTTCCCAGGCAGTCTTAAGGCACAGCCAGGAATGAGAATGACTAAAGATACAGATTTAGTGTCTGCTTTGAATTCATTCTGCCCTTCCCTACTGGTATGATCAGGAAATGCATGCCCATTTCTGGCCTCAGTTTCCCACTTTATTGGGGTGGTTGCATGTACCACCCAAAGGGCTCAGAGAGATTCCTTGTATTTGTTGGATGCAAGTGTGAATCAGCACTCAGCAAACACTTGTCACTTTGCCCTTGTGGCAGATCATCACCTTGGCCCAAAGAAATGAAATGCCTTGCCAGAAGTAATACAGTCAGAGCTGAATACAGGTCTTCTACTCACCTGAAAGCCACCCTAGGCCAAGGAGCAGGTCTTTGATTGTCTTACCTCACTCACTCAAGCTCAGATGAAAAGCTGTCCCAGCTGTTTACTTCACTTCCTAGAAAAGACCTGGAGCTCTAACTTCAGCATCTCTAAGCCATCTGAGGTAAGCTGGTTCCCAAACTATTTTCTAGCCACAAAGGTGTTTTCCTAAGGAAATTTTATCTAAAGGTTAGGACACAGGATAGAAATTGGTAAATTTCCATGAGAAAGCAAATGCATGGATCTACAGAGTCCTGGGGAGTGCATTCTTAAATTCCTGGTCCAGAGGAGCCAGCTACTGCCATCACAGTCCCAGCCACTAGGCTAGCCTGTGGTTGGAGGTAGTGATAGAATGTGTACAATCTTTTAAAGTCCTATATATCAGACCTTTTGCCTGTGGCCATATAAATGAACATTATTCAAAACAAAACAAAACAGAGAACCAAGGAACTGTGGCTTTGAGGATGGGAAAGGCCAGGATTACTAACAATGTATCCTGTGTCTGTCTCAGAACACCAGAAGCCCCTAGCCCAGCTCAGGTACCATTTCAAGGAGATGTCTGGAGCATTCTGGGACAAGAAATAAATAGGCCTATCTTTACTTTTAAGAATTACAAGAATAATAATAGCTACTCTTCCTCAATAATTTAATATATCTGTAACCATCTTTACAGAAATCCTAATTTTACAGATGGATAAACTGTGGTTCAGAAGGTTAAGGCAGTGTCCAGGGTCACACAGCAAATCAGGGGTGGAGTTAGGATTCAAACCATGCAATGCTGGTGTCCTCAGATGCATGTTCTGGACAGTTATGCAAATGTAGGCAAGCTTGACTCTTTGGGCCTGTCTCCTACGTGAGGAGACAGTGAGGCAGAAGTTCAGGTGTTACTCACCTGGCCCTACCGCAGATTCCATGTGGAATCTTCCCCACAGTCTTGTCTGTAGTTAGTTACATCTCCACCACCACCACCACCATCTTTATCAGTATCATCATAGCATTTCCTTGAGTCAAAGACTAGCCCTAGATCATTTTGCACATGTGAGGAAGTGGACTGGTCTGACCTCAGTTCCTGCATGGTGTTCCCTCAGCACCCCAGCTAGTCCTAAGCATCAGCCTTGCTCTGCAGTAAGGCTCTTGGCTTTGCAGGCTCTGCTATCACTCGCTTGGTCCCCACTCTCATGGTCTCTTGCTCTGCCCATCTGGTCTTTCTCCTTTGGCATGAAGTGCCAGGGGCAGGGGTGTGTCCCACAGGCTACAGCTGGCTGCCTTTGGGAATCACTCAGGTGTGGCTGGCAAGGACTTACCTGGCACTTATTGATGTGGCTGCAGGATTTGGGGTCCTTGGCTGCAGTGACTGCAGGGACACGGGGCACAGTGTGGGGGCCAGCACACCTTACATGGCTCTTCCTTGGCAGGGCACAGGCAAGCCAATCTCCCCAAGTGGGGTTGTAGCACCTCTGCACTATTCCCTATCCCCTACTCCACAGCTGCCCTGGAGGAAGTGCCCTTGGCCAGTTCTAGGCCTTCTACCTTGGAGCAGTATTCCACCCTACAAGGTCCAGTTTTGCATCTTTTGTTCACTGTTTCATCACCAGTGGCTGGCACATAGTACTGTACTGCTTTGGAGATATTTGGTGAATAGATGAGTGAATAAATAAATAGAAAATCTAAATATTGGTTGAAATTGAATGTTTAATTCTTGAATTCTGTATGTTTTATTGATTTAACAATCAATCAACAATTGTGACCACTATCCCACCTGATAAGTCAAAAGCCATCTGGCACAGTGTAACCATGGATGAACTTGCCTATTGCTATCCATAGTTACATACTGCTGACTGGCTGCCCTGGACAGATACACAGATAGACAGATGGACACACACACACACACACACACACACACACACACACACACACTATATTCCCACTAATATCAAACTTTTTGGTCCTAAATAGGTTGTATTTCTCCTGCCTCCAAATTTTTATCCATGCTGTACCCTCTGCCCTGTCCCCCTATCCCCTGCCACTAGGTTCTTAAATATTCCAAGATATGAGATAGCAATGCATCTGTCAGTGTCCTGTTACCTCTGCTCTAGCCTCACATGTTCTGTGAAAGGGAATCTTTCCTACTGTGAAATCTACAGGTGTCTGGGCTATACTTACTCCAACTTTCTCTCTGAACATCTCATTTCAGTTCCCACTTGGTTTTTCTGGGGCCAAAGCAGTCCCTGTGGGCCAACCCGCCTGGCACATTTTAGATAAAAGAATGAGACTTAATGAGGGTAATGGAGATCACTCTAGGTGAGTAGCTCATAAGGCCTAAGAAGTCCAGAACAGAGGGTAGAAGAGAATCTGACCAGGGGGATATGGAGAGGCTGAACTTTAAGGATGGCATTCTGCTTTCCCTACCCACCAGTCTCTGTCCTACTGGGACCTCTGGAGCAGACCCTTACCTTTTCATCCCTATTCCCGAGCCATGGTTCCTCACCATGGGTCCCTCCTTTTTGCTGTCCCTTTAGTTTTCCACTTGTCAGCCGTCAGCTTATATTTCCACCTTCTTGTGTTGATATCTTCAATGGGCTATCTTTCCAAGAGCTCCCACCTTATGACATAGGCCAGTAGTGTTGGACCTATGGCATGTGTGTCATAGTGGGCAAAACTCTAAAAGGTTTACCACCACTGAATAGGATCTTGACTCTCTGAGCCACAGCTGTGTGCCAAATCCTGTTCTCACCAATTAACTCCTTAGAACTTTACAACATCTGGGATATTAGGTACAACATCTGGAATTTTACAGGCTGGGGAAACTGAGACACAGAACAGTTATGCAATATATCTAAAATGTTGATATGTTGGTTGACTCCAGAGTTTATATTAACTGTTGCCCATAAGTATTTCTGAGCAAGGGCTGAGTGTCACCAAGAGATGGTTTAACAGCATGATTATAGGAAAGGGCCATACTTTCTTGGTCCAGACCTAAATCCCAACTTTACTCAGGTAGGATGTGGCTATGTGACAGCCTGCTTCTTCATCTGCAAAATAGGATTAACTCTCCTATCTCTGGGACCATTATCAGGATGAAATGAGGTGATGTATATCATATACAAACCAGGGCCTGGCATTTAGCCTGGTGCAATAAACAGCAGCTGGCACTGCTATACTTAGCTACTAGTAATACATTTGTTCATATATTTACTCTCAACAGTGCACACAAATATTTATTGAATAAACAGATGAATGGCTAATAGTTTTTAGTAATAGCTACTAGTTATTGAGCACCTACTTTGTGACAGGCACTGTGCTAGGCATTGTCCATCAGTGTTCCCCTGGTCTCTCTTTTTAGTCTCCAAAAGCTTGGAGCTGCTGCTGCCAGAACCAAGAGCCCTGCGTGCTAAGGTTCTTTGTATCCTTGTTGCCAAGAGTGTTTCTCTGTAGTGATGGCCTTTGTGGGCCTCCAGCATGTCCCTCTCACAGCTTTTGAATTTAGTGAGACTATAGATACATCAATTTATAACAGAGAAACCTAAAGTAACAAAGGCTTAAATGCCCTCTTGTGTAAAAGGCCAGTCCACGATAGCATCTCTGCTGCATAAAGTGGTGGAAAGCACATTCCATCCCTAGGGAGTGGCCCTTGTTGATGTGTATGGCTCCTTATTATGTCCACCTCCCAGTTAAAGGAAAAGCAGAAAAAAGTTGGCCAGAATGTTACCATAGGACTATTTGTAGCCATAAAGGAGGCTGGGAAATGTAGTCTTTGCTTTAGGTTAAAAACTGGAGTTGAAACTCATAGAATTACACACAACAAATCAACTTTGACTGTGTGACAATTTAAAAAATAAAATTACTTAAAAGGCTGACAGCTAATACTCATATGGCTATACAAAGTTAGTTGTTCTGATGCCTTTATTTTGCAGATGAGAAAAAGGAAGCCCAGTGGGCTTGTATGGCTTTCCTCAAGCCTCGGAGCTACAAAGGGCAGAGCTGAGATCCTTCCTCTGACAACCTATAGGCTGCCAGCTGTATCCCTGCTAGTCACTATGCTTGGGACTGTCAGTGTGGACCCCAGTCTTTAGCACAGCTTATGTGCTGTCACCTGCCTGCCCGCCCCACTGCTCCACACTGATTTCCTGTGCCTCTTTTTCTGAGTCCCAGGCAAACTGTTTTTTATGAAAACAAGCTTTGGTGCAGTCATTGTCATTGGTATCCATATTGAGGAAACAGCACATAAGCAAGATTACAGCTTCAGTAGTAAAAAATTTTTCAGGTCAGAGACAAAACTGTTGTAGTTGCATGTCATTCCTTCTTCTCCAGACAGAAAAATACCAAAAAGCAGCAAAGTTCTCTTCATCTTACTGTGAAAGCCACTAATAGGCTAAAATGTCTGTGTCAACCAGTGTTCCAGACTAGTTGTATGGCTAAAGATGCATCATCTGTTTGCCAAGGTTTAGTTCAAAGGAAACAGAATCAAAACAGTTATAATCAACATGGTTGACATTGCAGACACACTTAATTGGCTTCCAATATATCCCACCAAATACTCTGGTTGTGAGCTGGAAGCACAGACCTAGTTTGATGTAAAGAATGGCCAGTACATCATTAATCCATCTAATGAGGTGAATTACCTGCAAGATATGTTGGAGATTCATTAAAAAAATATGTTCTCTGTCCTTAGTGTGAGAACCCTGAAACAGAACCCTGCATGTGAATATCAAAAACCAAATGATAATTCTTATAAAGCCTGTGGCTACCAAGGCATGCTTGTCACACATCATAAACTCTGCACATTCATTCTCAAACTCACCTGAGAATAGTGATAGTGGTATAGGCAAGAAAGAAAAGGAAAATTAAAATAGGTCAAGACAAGAAAGTGGCTTTATATTCAGCAGTAAGACACCATCACCACCACAAGCAAATGAAATCAGTCTTCCCGACATGATGTGGAAGAAGGGGAGGATGATGATTGGCGGGGGGGGGGGAGATAAAACTGAGGAAACTCAGAGGCACAGAATGGATGAAATCAGTGACAATGCCAAAGTTCTGACACTTAATGATGATTTGGAAAGAAAAGCATGTGAATATTGTTTTTTTTCAGGAAAAGAAAGAATTTGACAAATTGTTGCTGAAGCAGCAAGACCAGATATAAAAGCCATTGATCCTCTTGTTCAGATTAAAGTTCTTTTTAATTAGATTAATTTTTTTTGATACCAGGATCAAACTCATGACTTCACACCTGCCAGGCAGGTGCTTATGCCACTGAGCTAAATTCCCAGTCCAAGATTCCATATGTCTTGAAGTATGTGCAGACCTTTTAGAAGAGAAGGTCATCATCAGCTGGCTGAACAAGTTCTCTAAGTAGTATATTTCAAAAGAATTTGCCAGAGAGATTTACATCAAAGCAGAGTCATTTATAAAATGGTTGAAGAAGGTAAAGGGAGACTTTTCTGGCAGTGAATATGATGAAGATGAGAACACTGAGGTGGTGTATTTGAAAACTACCAGTGTATGGAAAGTACACACTGAAGTCTGACAAAGATAATGACATTGATATTGATACCATTTAAAAAGGATGGATGCAACCTTAATTAACAGTATAATGCTGCAAAGTTTTCTCCATTACTAGGCAGAACTGCAACATGAAATGTACAAAAGTTAAAATGCCTTAATATCATTCTGCATGTTATACTAAATGGTCTATAATTGGTAATTAAGCCCAGTGAGACATCAAAGAGTGTCTACATATATCAGTGAGTAGATGTAGGTTTGCTTATTTGCAGGTTTCTTTTGAAAAAAACTAGTGGACATATTTGAGACATATTTATCCAGTTATAAAGATTTGACTTTGGTCATTCTGAAAAAAAGAATTCTAATAAATAAAATGAGAAAGTTATGTTATTTGGGTCATTCTATCAGCAAAAATAAAAGAGCCAAGGTAACTTAAAACCTATCCCAATGATGAAGAGAACTGTCTCTACCCTGAAACAGATCCAGGCATCTCCAAAATACCTTAATAATGAACCCATCCAGTAATGAAGATGCCATGCTCATCAGGAAAGCCAGTGCTGTCTACTGGATAGCAGGATAAAGGAAGGAAGGAAGGAAGGAAGGAAGGAAGGAAGGAAGGAAGGAAGGAAGGAAGGAAGGACTCCAAAGGGTGTGCTTTTCTTTGAACACATGAATAACCATTTCTGATACCGACAAAAAATATAAGAAATGTAGAAAACAAGATAGAAAACCAGTGACCACAGCAATAATCCCAAATAAACATTTTTGGCTCACATGCCTGAGATTTGAAAGGCAAAGTATCTTACAAGTTCACCAAAGGATTAAGAATGTGAATATCATTCTGAAGCTACAAATAACTATAATTTGCATGGATGTTATGATGAGTCATACAAATATACAAAATGAAGATGAAGCTTGTATTGGAAACACTTCAATGCTATATGCACAAGTAAATGCTTGGGAGGTAGTATGTGGAGTGGCAGAGTATAAACTTTGACATGAATAATACAACCTATCTTTGGAAAAGAATATCACCAACAAACCTATAAATTCTGAACTTGGGATAACTTGGTCAGTAGGAAAAAGTACCTGTAAAGAAATTTTTGTGGGATTTTTTTTTTTTTTAAACATAGAATCTCATTATATAGTTCAAGCTAGCCTTGAACTCATGGTGATCCTCCTGCCTCAGGCTCCAAAGTACTGAGATTACAGGCATGCACTACACACCTGGCTGCCATGGGACAGTATGACAGTCAGTGCTCCTTAATGGCCTGAGATAGACCAGCCAATCAAGGAAGCACTTAGAAACGCAACCCTTTGCCTTGAACTCTCAAGCATGTACCTCAGTAATAGCTAAGTTTGAGTTCTTTTCAGTCTTCATTGGATTTCCTGTGGAAGAGGTTGTGAAAGGCACATCAGAGTGAGTTTGGCAAGCCAACTCCATTACCAGAATGGTTCCACCTAGAAAACCAGTTGCAGGAGTCCTGGACGTTTCCCATAACAAGTTTATTCCCTTATCAGAGACAGCCTTAGTTCCACTAATCCTCAGTGAAAAGCAGTTAGACAGCCTGAGCAATTACAGGGCTTTCTTTGAAAACTGATTTAACATCCTGAATTCAAGATCCATCTTCAGAAGCACATATATTGACAGAAATGTAAACTTTTCATTTTAAATGTATTGAAGTACCTCAGCATTCTTTACTGTGATAAAATATATAATACAGGTCCTCAAACACCATCCTCAACAGTTGTTAAAACACATGCTGCACTGTAATCTTTAACAATTTGGTTGGAGCTTATTAATGTTAGGTGGTTAGTTTATATTTTCCAGTGACTCATAAAATAAGCTTTCCTGTTTCAGGTAAAACAGTGGCTGTCAAGTTTCCTCTCTCTGCCCCTGGACACACCACACTCCCACCTGGGCCACTGGTTGACAGCTGTAGTGATTCACTGGGGATTTGAGGACTGTCCTGGAGGCAATACCTGAATTGGTATGAACTGTGATTCACTCTCTGGAAAATATGCTCTCCTTTCCCCATGGAGGAAAATTATTAGTGTAGAATATAGAAATATAGTTGAACTAATAGACCATTTCCTTAGTAACTCAGCAGAACTTCAGATTATTCCCAAGAGGCCTTGTCATGAAAATATGATTTAACACTCTCATGAGAAGCATCAAGTTGGAATATTTCCTTTCAGAAGGCAAAAAGGTAACTGTGGAATGTATTTTATGGGGAAAGAAGCTATTAAAATAAGTGAACTACCCACATGCTATTTGTTACTTATTTTATCCCTTGTTTCAAGAGATCTTTTGGAGAAATACTGGACAAGTTTCGCATTTTGTGTGACAGCTCTGAATATTTGAGGTTATCTTGAAGGTTCAAATATCCTTATTTCATTTCTTCTACATTTGTTTAAGAAATATCCTTAAAGGCACCTGCTTCTTTATTAAATGTACCTGCTTCATAGTGTAGATAGCAAGGATTTAGACAAGAACTCAATAATAACACTACCACAGGAGGAATCCATTGCACATTTTTACCTTAGTTTGTTGGGAAATTCCTATAGTGCACCCTGCAGGATGATATGGGGAAAAAGTTCTAGCATCCATATGGAAGGGAGTAAAGCGGTCAATCCTGATTCACTGTCCTAGGAATTTACTTTGTTTATATATTTGCAGGTACAAGCTCTCCTTAATGCAGCACTGTTTGTAATAGTAAAACATTTAAAAAATAGTAAAATAGGTGTCCCTAGGATACCTAGGGACACCTGTATGTCCTTTCCAACAAATGGGAAAAGATGCAGACAAGGGTAGGCAGGCTGCCTTTGTGAACAAGAATCATTGCATATTGACTCCAAGATGTCAGAGATAACAAAGACATGATTAATTTATGTGTCCCCAAGGCTGACCACTGCTGATTAAATTGACACAATGCATAGAACTTTTAGTTCACTCACTTAGACATGAATTTCTACCACATATCAACTTTGAACAGATTAAAAAGGAGAAATATAGTTGAAATAAATGTTAGTTTTTGGTTTGGTGATGCGGAGGCATACCTGCTTATATTCTGATTTGAGGTGTTAAATGTGAAAAAGTCATGTATGTTTTAGACTGCACAAAGTATTAACTTAGACTCAGGAACCCTGGAATAAAACCTCAAAAACTCAGTGGAGAGGGAATTTCTCAAACAAGGATGAGTTTAGAAGGGAAGTCTCTGAAACTTAAAAAAAGCTTTTCTGAATACCTTACCTATTTTTTTTTTTTTAAAGCTTTTTGTCAAAACCAAGACTTTGAACTTAAAGGGCCTGCTGCCTTCCTGTGGCCAGGGCAGATGCTGTGAGGCTCTTTCTAGGGTACATTTTATGGGCTTTTCAGACTTGGTCTATTGTCAGAAGCTCTTGCTCAGACTTCGATGGAGGTCAAAGGAGTCTCTGACTGGCTGTTTCTCATCCCTTTGTCCTGGAAGCCACATCCAACTCTATTTCCTCTGTCCCTGCAGAGGAGAATCTGAGTCTGGTTTGCCTGACTCATGGGGCTCACTTCTAACTTCTGGGAGATGCTGTTCCCAAACTTCACAAATTCTAGTCTAGCATCCTCCAGCATGATGGAAGATCTCTGTACTCCAGCATGATGAAAGCTAGCCTGGGAGATCACAGGGGAAGGATGACAAGTGGTGAGATTTGGTATGCCTCTGAAGGGGCACCCTGGTGACTTGCTGTTGGAACAGACATGGCTTGAAGGATAAGCCCACTGAAATAGAGATAGGTCACATACTGTAGGAACTAGCTTAGACTGAGACTTGGCTCACATGCTACAAGGACGTATTTTCTGCTATTTATTTGGCCTGGAAGACAGAGATGGGAGGCCAAACCAAGACAAAGGCAAAACCACTCTCAAGAAAGATCTTTTATTTGGGCCCAAGAGTGCATCCTGAGGCAGCAATTCTTTTTAAAAAGCTGGAGGTTAGGATACAGAAAGCAGTAGAGCACTGCATGTATGTACCAGCCACTTCCCTTGAATGAGTTCCAGATCTTTACATTCCAGGCTGAGAAGGGTACTGTTGGTGAGCATGAAGATGGCTGCTGGCCCTCTTGAAGGCATTTTGGTAATGCCATCCAGTGTAAAGATATGCCAGCTCCTGCTCCCAAAACCTGCCTTCTCCCAGGGACACCTCTGGAGAAAACAACTAGGTATATACACAAAACTACCTACAGGGTTGTTTGGCATGGTCATCACACTTACTAGAAAAGGCATCATGACAGTTAACTTGCCTTTTTCAGTGATGAATCTGGGGTATTTTTCCATCAGTACATGTCTCAGTCATTGCAGTATACCCTTAGTCAGGTCCCTTTCATACCAGATGGCTCCCTTACTCACCAACTAATGCTGGGGCTGTTCCAAAATCCTCCACTTGAGAACTGTCCTGAATTCAGAAGCCTGGAGACTGGTACCTAAATATCCTATGAAAACTCATCTAGGCCACCAGAACAAAAGAATAGGGTCTTGAGCCAGATCAATGCAATTCCTCTTATTTTAGGGTAGGCACTGGGACTGTCTGAATTGTAACCATAGGACAAGCTACAACAGCTGTCATGCTTCCTTCCCAGGGTGGGGAGAAAAACAAGAGGCCTCTAAAAATCACTCTGGATGATGCAGGTTTAACTGGGTGTTTTAGGACTTCTTCTATGTGATTAATATAAGCAGAAACCTGGGGGAGGGGCAGAGAGAGAACTCAAGTGTGAAGTAGGGCCTATGGGTGGCGGTCAAGTACATGTGTCTGACCAGGTTGGAGTACAGGCTCTGGAAGCTGGCAGGTACTATATACCACTTACCAGCTATGACCTGGGCTTACATTTTTGCATGGCAACATGGAACCTGTGTGAAGCATCACAGCACTTAGAATGACTGCCATGAATCTCCTTTCAAACAATTCAATAACAAGTACGAAACTCTGTGTCTTCAGTCTAGTTTTTAATGGTCAAGGTGACAATTTTGTTTTCTAGATCTGCACTTAGCTCCTCATTACTGCCACCTGCTGGAGTAGGTACTACAGCCCTAGCAGGCTGAGGCCAGTTTGGCAAGAGAGGGAACAAAGCACCAAGCCAAGTTGAAACTACCACCTTCCATGGTTGCAGGTGGATGCAGCACTGGTTCTTCCCTTGTAGCAGGGAGTGAAAGCTGGAAATTGCAAGTGCCTGGTGGTGAGGGTTGAGGCACAAGATGACTCAAAACCATTTGAATCTAAGTCTGTAGCTCAGGAAAAGCCACTAGGAAAAGCTCTACCCAAATACCAGAGCTCCTTCTTACCTGCCGTGAAAGGAAGGCAACTTCAAGGGTGTGAAGGGTTTTTATCAGGCTATGACTACAACCTTAACTGTTACAAGTCAGAAGTCAGCAGAGTAAAGATGTGAAGTAGAACTTGCAACCCAAAGCTGCATTCTGGTATTACACTTTCTCAAGAACTGTTTGGCAGAAGCCCCTCACAAACATCAACACGGTAAAAGGCACCCATAGCACAGGACAGTACCCACCCACTTAGCATCTTATTTGCCACACACTACCAGTGAATAGTTCACCTACCTCTTAAGTCCCCTCAGACTTCTGCATATGGAATAAAGCAATGGTGGCAACCAAGAATCACCAGGGCACAGCAGCCTTGGATGATAGGGTAAAGGACTGGTCAGGTATAGTACAACCTCAGATGGCCAAGGCCTGAGAAGCATGGATTTCCCAGGCAGGGCTGAATGAACGGTGTGAAGAAGTATTTATTCTCACCCAAAGAGGATGTGTGCATCTAGCTGTGACTCATACTTCAACGGACTTTTGCTACTACCAATTTTTACTGGGGCAAGTGATATATTCATATGGGAGCAAGTGGCTGCAAAGCATCTTTCCATATATCTCTTCTTCCTTCCTTATAAAGAGAAAATCCTCCAGTCACTTTTGGGGGTGGTAGAAAGGACATGTGAGTGGCTGAGGGTTGTGTGTACTAGCCATTTTTATGCAGAGAAGATGGAAGAAGGCCTCCTCACCATGCTCCCAAGATATATAGTATTTTCTGGCAATCAAGGCCTGCCCCAGTGGGAGAGTTTTCATACACATGCTGGTGATGTTTCTTCCTTGGTTTTTTTGTTTTGTTTTGTTTATTTATTTATTTTTAAAGTCCATTGATCCTCACAAAAACCCAGGAAACGCAACTAAAGAAAAACAAATGTCCAACCAAAATCTAGGAACCCAGAGCTATGGAGGAGACATGGCACTGGAGCACTGGGTGTGCACAGGGGCAGGAGGGGTAATCCCCAAGGGGCATGGCTACCAACTGCAGGAGACACAGGAAGGAAGCGGCCCGAGGCTGAGCGGTTATGTTAACCGCTGCACGATGACAGCATTGAGTAGGTTGGCTTCCTTTAGTGTTTGGCTCTCATCAGCCAGCTCTTTGTTCGGAAAGGTAGTCATGAGGACAAAGCTGGTGGCAGCCATGGCCGGCCGGGCGTCCACGATGAAAAGTCGGATGTCGCTGATCCTGAAGGAGTGGGGAGCAAGTGAGCAGTTCCATGTTTGATGCCGACAACCCCCACCCTTGAAAGGGCAAACATGAGTCTCTTCCCTGCCCAGGTTCATCATGAACACCCAAAGACACCACTGGAAGCATATCAGACCAGTCCCTCGCTGATATCTCCATTTTCTTACTGTGGTCCCAAGGCCTACCTAATTTTGCCCTCCTTCCCTTCATTCTTTTTTCTTCTTTTAGTTTCTCATTAGGCCAAACTCCTTTCCCAAACTAGGGTCCCCCTTTCCATATACTCTCATGCCTCCTTTCCATAATCCTAATTACACCAGAGGCTGGAATGCCACCTCTTCTGCAGCTTTATCCTTGATCTTCCTTTTGTGACACTGGTCAAGTGTGTAAGCACACAATTCTGGGATGACCTGATTAATGCCTTCTCCTACAGGCCATAACTTCCACAGGGGCAGACATATCTCTTTTCTATGCCACAAGAGGCACTCAAATTACATGGCACCAATCCTCAGTGCCAGGAATACCCCTTCTAGATGTTGCTTATGCCTTGAACCTGGTGATCATGAGAATGATGTCACTCAAAAGTATTTGTCCCTAAGTGGTTCAACAGAAGTTTTGTTCTGTTTTCAAGCCCTGGGACCTTTGGCATCTACAGTGTGGTTCTTGTGTGAGATGCATGCAGCCTGAGACTGAGCAGACCAGGCCCTCTCACCCACACTCTGCATGGGCTATGATCCCTGGGCTGGGCAGTAGTTCTGCTGGGGTTGAAAAGAGAAGTAAAACTGAAGTGAGTAACTCTGGCAAGATGGGTCACTCCATCTGAGAGAAGTTTGAGCAAGGTTCCAGATATTCCTGGCTCACACTGGCTGCTTAGTACATACCTTTATGGTGAACCCAGATAACATACAATGATTGTCAAACCATTCACTAGATCCACAGATGGATCCTGGTTTGGTTGTCTCATTACTGATAAAACTTAAACACCCTGTTCTAGAGAAAAGCAGTATCAATCCTCCAGCACCTCTCCCATTAGTTTCTTCTTGTGGTAGCTCAGTTTCCCCACCTTTGAAACAGAGGCAGCAGTTTGTTCTGATCCAGCCCAGAGAGTCTCAGAGCAGATCTCCAAGACCAGATCCAGAAAAACCTTAACAGCTTAGTGATTTTCCTAGTGAGGGAGCAAGGTGGAGAAGATCAGGTGGGTGGGCTGTGGACACTGCACCCTCTCCTTGCTATCAACCACAACAACTCTAATTTGACCTCTTTCACATCTAGGCTTTAGCAGAAGACCGCCTTTGAACACAGTCTACTGGTACAAAAAATCAAGGATGAGGAAGGAGACCACAGAGAGATGTGAGCAGTCCTGCTAAAAGAGAGTAGAAAAAGGGCCCGAAGGTACCAGACCTGCAAACCCTCTACCCCTCCCTCCAGCAGGATGGGCTATAAATGCGCAGATATCTGTGACACTGTTAGAAAACCAAACCAGCTGATACAAGGTACCTGTGGCTGTGGTTAAATTTCTGTACCAGCCTCCCACCATCGGCAAGTCGTATTTGGATGTTGGTAATAGGCTCTGACTCGTTGATTAAGACAGAAGAGCTGGCTTTGGCTTCATTTTCTGCCTGCTGGGCTGGAGAGCTGGTATTCAACACCTGGGGAGCCGTGCTGAAGAGAGAGAACATTAGGGTTGTCCAGCAGGGAATTCATTCTCACATTTTTACTGAGTATCTGCTGTGGGCCTCATGCAGTGATCAGGACAGATGGAAATCCTGGTCTTGTGGGATTCACAGGCCCTGAAGAGTTCACTTCAGACCCCCAGTCTGGGTGCTGACTCCCTCACTACCCAAGGAGTCTGGCGTCAGACACTCATTCTTCTTCCTCATATGCATACCTGAGCAAGGATTGTAGGTGGGAAGCCTGAGATTGGAGAGACAGTGATCAAGATGGCAGGACCCAACAGCAAGGCTGTGTCAATTTCTATGAAGTGCTGAGGGGAGTACTTACAGCTGAGAAGCTGGGGCACAACCTGGCAGGAGACTGGTTGTGGTGGACTCTTCCGACCTACATCCCTATGTACTCATGGGTTTCATATTCGTTTGCCAACTTTGCGTGTGAGTGTGTGTGTGTGTGATGTGTGTAAGAGTGATGGCAAGATTTCTTAAATGCCAACAAGGCAAGGCAGAAGGCATCACATTCCTGACTTGGAAAGATAACACTGTAATAAAATTAGCATGGTACTGGCAAAAACGAACAAAACAAAAAAACAAAAACAAACAAACAAAAAAAAACAGACCTGAGGATCAATGGAACAGAACAAAAGATAGACACAACTACAAACACACTAAGCTACCTGATCTTTGACAAAGGGGCCAAACATGTCCACTGGAAGAAAGATAGCCTCTTTAATAAGTGGTGCTGGAAAAACTGGCTTTCCACATGTCAAAGACAATCTAGACCCATGCCTATCACCATGCATTACAGTTAAATGGATCAAAGATCTATGTATTAAAAAAGAAACACTAAATTTAAATCTACATCAAAAGAAACCATCAACAGAATGAAAAGACCACCCACAAGATGGGAAAAAATTTTAGCCAACTGTCCCTCAGAGAAAGGACTTCTATCTAGAACATATAAAGAATTGAAAAACAATCAGGCCCCCCAAATTCAAAGACACAATCCAAAAATGGGCATCTGAGATAAACATGCATTTCTCAGATGAAGAACTACAAAGGGCAAATAAATACATGAAAAAATGTCTGACATCACTGGTCACTTGAGAAATGCAAATTAAAACAAACTAAGATTCCGTCTCACGTCAGAAAGAATGGCTATCAACAAGAAATCAACCAGTAACAAATGCTGGTGGGGCTGTGAGGAAAAAGGAACCCTTCACCACTTTTGGTGGGAATATAGACTGGTACAACCACTGTGGAAATCAGTGTGGAGATTCCTCAAAAAACTAGGACTGGAGATGCCATTCAACCCAACTATTCCCCTTCTGGGTATTTTTCCAGAAGTATTGAAGACATTGTACCACAGTGATGTATGTACACCCAAATTTACAGCAGCACAAAATTTGTAATAGCTAAATCTTGGAAACAACACAAATGCCTATCAACCACAGAATGGATAAAAAAGTTGTATTTTTTTTTTTTTTTACAATGGAATACTACTCAGCTATAAAGGATAAACTAGAGGCTTTTGTTTTGTAGGTAAATGGATGCAACTCGAGACCATACTCATAAGTGAAATAAATCAGACCCACATGTGTAAACCATATTGTCTCCCTAATGTAAAAAACCGAAAGAGTAAAAAAGATCCAAAATGTGCAGTAGATACCATGAAAGTGAAAGGGGGAGAAAGTGCTCAAAAGGAAAGAAAAACTGGGAAGGAGAAAAGAAAGGAAAAGATATGATAATTATACTGGTAATCTCTGTTAGCTTATTAAAAAGAACTGTTCCTTCACTATTTGATCATTTTTAAATGGCTATATCTTATAATCTGAGCAACTACTTTGAAGATAATATGCAATATATTAATTAACCTTTATCTCCTCTTTGTTTTGAAACTGTATCATTATTTTTATTCTTTGTTAAAAAAAAAGATTTCTTAAAGGCAAAAAAAAAAAGGGGGGGGGACTCATGAAATGAAGAGGACATGGAGTCTGCTAGTGGTTAGAGCTTGATTTTAGAATCACATAGGCCAATAAGACTGTGTAGCCTTGCACAAATCAGTCAAGTTTCCTTAGTTTTAACAAGGATTTCTGAAAAGACTAAGGCTACCTGCCCTGCCTTGGTCAGTTTTCGTGGGGATTAAAGGGCAAAATTCCATATAGTACTCAGGGTGGTGGACAAATATAAAATACACATAAACTCTCAATTCACAAGTCTGGAGCCTTTTCTCTTCTGAATACCCAATGGCCTCATTCTTATCTTTTCTCTTAGCAAGTGATCTGGCCTAGACCTTTACAGAGGAGAGAAGCCATTAAAGAGTTTACTCACTTTTTCCTCAAGCCCCTGATTTTATCAGCTTCTCTGCTTTACCCTTACCCTGATCTTTATGGTCTAAAAAGGGTACATGTAGCAAATCCAACTGAAAATGCAATCTGAGGTGTATATCATAGAGTCCTGGTTCCTTGGGACCACCAGAGAGGTTTAAGAAATGCCATTTAATATTTAGCAGCGAGCCAGGTGTGGTGGCTCACACCTGTAATCCCAGCACTTGGGAGGCTGAGGCAGGAGGATGGCTGTGAGTTCGGGAGCAGCCTGGGCTACAAAGTGAGCTCAAAGCCAGCCTGAACTGCATAGAACTCCACCTCAAAAAGACAAAAAAAAAAAAAAAAAATTTAGTAGCACCATAGGTACTAAAGACTTTTAAAGGAAGGTCTCAGGAGATTGTGCAGTGAAGGGAAACTTTGTGAACCATTGGGCCCTGCCCTTTATACTTGTTAACGTATTGCAGAAACGAGTATTTCAAGGATGCCAGTTTGTGAAATATTGTCTAGAATACATAAAAAGCAAAGTAATTATCCTTTCTTGTGAAAGTGAATAATATGAGCTTAGGGAATTAGGAAATGGAACTCAAGAATGCTGGCCACATTTGTGTACCGAGAGGAGCTGTTCTGTACATCAGCCTCATAGCATGTAGGATTCAAGCGTGGGCTGGCACACACAGATAAAATATGTGCTCAGTCTCTAGTTATTTGGAAAAAGTGGAAAGTTATAGATTACACATGTAAATGTCTTATAGCTACTAATTCTGTTTGTTCACTAGTTTTATGGGCATAAGGTCAACTTTTTCATTATCTTCATTTTACAGGTGAGAAAAGAGATGCTATAGATCACTTTTAAAAGTTGCACTTAAGCAACAGCTTTTTCACTGTATGTATTATTTTATATATTCCCCCCACCCAGGACTTTGTCAAGCTTTACTTTATTGAACTAATATTTGTACTGAAAATATTTCTTCAATCTCCTCCCCTGCTCCTAGGGGAATCTAATGTATTCATCAGTTAGGACTGTGTGAACTTTAGCAGGTTACTTAAAGGTCTTGATGTCTCTGTTTCCTCTCCTAAAAATGGAGATCCTGTCTTTACCCTGTCCTACTTTTTAGAATAGGAAGTTCAGTGTATGATACCCATTAGTATTAAGGACAGTAAGTGTGCAGAAACTTTTCAGCAGCATATGTCATCTAGTCCCAGCTCTATCACTAACACACTATGGCCTTGACAGCAAGCTCCCTTTCTAGGACTTCAGTGTTTTTGTGTAACACAATGAGCTATTTGCATCAGGGTGCACTGCTGTAATCAGGAGGCTGAGGCAAGAGGATCATGAGGGCTACATGGTGGGACTGAGTTCTGGATTATCCCTTATAACTGAAGTGCAAGTAAAAACTAGATACTGTACCATATTTTTAGAGGGCAATCTGAAAACATCTTACAATTATGATGATCTTTTGAGCCAGCAATTGTATCTCTACCTCAAGACTACAGGGCATACAAAAATTTAATTACAGAGCTATTCACTGCAATGTTCATGGTACTGGCAGTTTGCCTATTTTAGCAAGGACTGGTGAATTACAGCACATCTGTAAGAAACAAAAATCATGTAAGCATAGAAACAGAAGTGTAGAAATACATGTACTGACGACCTAAGGACCTTACACTAGGCTCCAGCTCTAAGAGTTCCAACACTTCCCATTGGTGCCAATCTGGGGATCAAGGCTCTTAACAGTGGGCTTTTGAAGGATATGAATCCAAATCACACTGTAGCATATTTACAAACACACATATATAGAAGATAGAATGTATTCTCCAGAGACTAACTGAATATTTCTGAGTATTATGTTTAGAAACAGTTTATTCTTTATCTGAATTTCCTATTTTTTTTTATAAAATAATAATGATAAAATACAAAACAAACAATAAAACAGATGCCTACAAAGCTTACTGCAGCTGACAGAGACACTAATATTGAAAACGGCTATTCTGGGCAGGTGAAATGATGAAAGCAGACTGACATAGCTATGTTGGTTCTGCTTAGTCACAATCCACTGGTGTCTAATGCTCTGAGCTCTGACCTTTGCTCTGAGGATGCATGAATGGCAAACAAGGAGTTAGGAGACTGCTAGAAAGAATCGCCCACAAGAAGGTCTGAACAGCTAGCAGATTGAGCACTAATCCCTGTTGAAAGTGTTGAGGAGAGCAAGGGCAGTGGCTAGCTTGCGAGCTGCCAGCTTGAGGGTAGGAGTGTGGAAAAGAAAGCTAATCAGAAAGTCCAGGTCTGCCAGTCTACCATAAGAGCCATGTGCTCAAGAGGCAGTCCTCAAAGTCTAAACAGGCTCAGCTTCTCCTCTAAAATCAGGACTTTCCTGGCAAGGGGACTCCATGCAGAATACCTGTCATATACACAGTTCCCTCTGAAGAACACATGGTCTAAGATGGGGAGACCCTGAGAGACAGTGGCCTGCCTATGAATAGCAAGGAAGATGGAAGAACTCTATTCATGGATTATTAAACACTATTAGCCAATCAGATCTAGTTGGAGTTTGAATATGAGACAAGAATGATTTGGCAGAGGTAGAGAAGGGAGAAGACAAGACAATGGCAGAGGACATCGACAGGAAAAGCTAAAGGGAGAGAATGTCAGGATCAAAGAATAAAGATATGAGCTGATGAACTGCCATAATGGTGGAACACATGCCTGCATGGAACAACAGTGTCTTTGACTCCCTAAGATCCTGAGCAATGCTACAAGATGGCCTGGCTAGGTGGCAAAATCTGAGATTCCATATCTCTGAGTCCCAATTTAGACCTTAAATCATCAAGGAAATTACACTTTCCCTAATAACTTTGATTAATGAGCCAAAGCACCTATTATGTTATTGTTCACCAAAGGCAGTATCTATATGCATCAATTATTTTAGTCTTTGCAACAACAATCCTAGGAGGTAAGGACTATTTTAATCCCAATTTATAGCTGAGGAAACAGACTATCAAGTCCAAGGCCACATAACTACAAAATGAAAGAGGGTCTTTTAACTCCAAAATTCACATCCTCCATATTTTTTTCCCATAAAAATAAAATCTGAACTACTTGGTAAACAGGTATCCCCAGTTCCCTAGTGAGAACACAAGGTCTGCTGGGCTCATCCAGTAGGACTGACAGTCTGGGGCCCACTGGTACTGTTTCTTACCTGCCAAGTTTCTGGCCCTCACCAGTGAAGGCTTTAAAAGCTCCCTTGGGCTTCACAAAATCCTCATCTCGATGGTCCTCCATATCCAAGTTCACCTGCCCACCGTGAGCTAACCTCCGCAGCTCTGCTGGCACCTCCCTGTGAGGGAAAAGGCAGTACTGGGGTTCAAAGCAAGCTGGACATTGGCCAGTAAGAGAAGAAATCTCTCAGTTCCAATGGTGAAAATCATTAGAAGCTGGCTACTGCACTGGCTACCTGGCCGCCTCTCTCTTACCTGCTCAGTCATAGCACATCTGGTCACTTAGCTCTGCCCCAAGATAAAAGGATAAAAATGAATATAGTTTTTGGAGCAGATCTGTGAATCTATATCTCAACTGTGGTAAATTTGTTTCAAAATTTTATTTCTCAAGTAATAAAATGCTCTGTCTCTTCTGTTCTAATCTGGCATCTTACTCATCTGAGACTCAAAGAGGGAATTTCTGCTCACCCTCTGCGGATAGACTCTAAAAACTGGGCATTGGATGGGTCTTGGTAGCTTCTGAGCTCGCCATTATCCAGGCTGAATCCACTTTTCCAGAGCTTCAGAACGACATGAACCTATGATGACAAGAGGCAGCAGTTAATACGGCAAGTAATAAACTTGGAGAGTACACAAACCCAAATTTGCAAGATAGTGAGTTTTCATTATTTCACCACATTGCTATTATTAAAACACAGATACGGAGACACACCACATACCCACATGCATGCAAAGGAAACTCACTTAACAACCAATCAAGAATGCATTAACCTAAAATAGGAAGGTAATATGGCATAGGTTAGTAGTATGGGCAGTGTTTTAAGGAGAGCTGGGTTTCTATCTTGATGTTGCCACTCTTTAGCTGGATAAATCTGAGCAGGTAACTCAGTCAAAGTTATGACCGCCTTATTTGTATGGCTCCAACTGTGTCCAGTATAGTTAATGTTCTACCTCATCCATTCATGACTGTTTTGCAGTCATTAAACATGGTATCTACAACTGAGTGTGGTAATATATGTCTAGTCCCAGCTACTTGGGAGGCCATGGTGGGAAGATCACTTGAACTCAGGAGTTGAAAACCAACCTATTCTAGATAATGAGACTCTGTCTCAAAGCAAACAAAAGTGGTACCTGTAATTCCTGTCAACAATTCCCCATATACATTCACTGAAAAGGGACAGACTCAAGTGTGGTGGCCCACACTATAATTTCAGTACTCTGGGAGGCCAAAGGAGGATGAATGTAATTTGAATCCCAGTCTGGGCAACTCTGGGCAAAACTTATTAACTCTCTCTCAAAATAAAAAATAGAAAAATATGGGCTGTGCATGCAGCCCAGTGAGAAAGCCCTGGGTTTAATTATCAGTACTGAAAAAAAGAAGAAAAGAGACAAGAAGGCTAAAAACTCCACAAGGAATATAAACATTACGTGCTAGAAATGTACTAATAAAAAAATAGTCTGTTTAAAAAAATGAAATATAAAGAAAACAAAAATGTCAACTGAAATTAAGAAAAATTTCAAGTTGTTCATTTTTATTAACAAATAAGCTTGATTGCATCATATTAAATGTGGAAAAACTAAAAGCATTTCCCTTAAAATCAGGAACATAAGGATGTCCACTGTCATCTCTTCTACTCAACATAGTACTTGAAATAACCAGACCAATTACGTAAGGAAAGAATCAAAAGGTATACATATAGGAAAAGAAGAAAAATTATCGTTATTTACAATTAACATAATACTAATACTCTACACAGAAGACCCAAAGAACCAACAAAAAACTCTGAGAATAACCAACTTCTGCAAAGTAGCAGGATACAAAATCAACACACAAAAATTACTAGCATTTATGTATACCAACAATGAATGGGATAGAAAGCAAATTATGAAAACAATAGCATTCACAGTAGCCTTAAGAAAAATCAAATATCTAGGAATTAATCTAACCAAAGAAGTGAAAGACCTCTACAAAGAAAACTATATTACTCTGAAGAAGGAGACTGGAGAGGAAAATGTAAAGATGTCCCATGCTCTTGGATAGGCAGAACCGACATTATTAAAATGGCCATACTTCTAAAACTGTTACAAAGATTCATGCAGTTCCAATCAAAATACCAATAGCATACTTTACAGATCTAGAGAAAACAATCCTAAAAGTCATGTATAACCGGAAGAAACCAGAATAGCAAAAGTAACTGTCTTATTTACTTTTCTTGTTACTGAGATCTGAACTGAGAGTGAAAGGTTTCATCAATAACTGGGATCATGGCTGGGGATTTAGCTCAGCAGTGTAAGCGCCTGCCTGGCAAGCGGGAGGTTGTGAGTTCGATCCCCAGTACCAAAAAACAAACAAAAAAACTGGGATCATATCTTACTAAAGAGTTTTTGCATGCTGAAAGAAATCTCCAGCATAAAATTAAAGCCACACTGAGATTCTATTTCACTCTAGAAAGAACGGCCAGGATCAAGAAAACTACCAACAACAAATGCTGGAGAGGCTGCAGGGAAAAAGGAACTATTCTGCACTGTTGGTGGGACTGCAGACTGGTGCAGCCACTGTGGAGGTCAATCTGGAGGTTCCTCAAAAAGCTGAGATTGGAGGTCCCATTTGACCCAGCTATTCCACTCCTAGGCATATTCCCAGAAGAACTGAAAACATCTTTCCACAGTGATATATGTGCACCCATGTTTATAGCAGCACAATTTGTAATAGCCAGATCTTGGAAACAACCTAAGTGCCCATCAACTGAGGAATGGATAAAAGACGTGGTACTTTTATACAATGGAGTACTACTCAGCTAGAAAGAATGATCACATTGAGATATTTATAAATAAATGGATGCAACTTGAGACCATACTCATAAGTGAAATAAATCAAACTCACATGTATAAATACCACGTGTAAGAAACGTAAAAGTACATAAGATTCTATGGTAATCATGGTTCCCCATTATATTGCTTTGAAGTTTTATAATGTTTTCATTCATTGGTTGGAATGTTTTATTGTTGTTTGTTCTTCTTATGTGTGATGGTATGAACAGGTACTTTGAAGAAAACAAGACATTATGGCAGCTACTGCTGATTTAATATCATCTTGCTTTGAAGCCTTATCATGCTTTTGTTCTATTACCATTGGTTCTATCACGTTGTGTCTTATTGGATTTTAATATGTATGACAGTATAAACAAATTTTTTATGGAAAGTGAGATATTATAGTAGCCACTGTTCATTATCTGTTATTTGGTTCAGAATGCCTTGTAATACTTTCATTCTCTTGAATGGTTTTATTCTATTATGTTTGATATTATTGTATGTGAAGCTATGCTCAACTATTTCGAAGAGATATTATGGTAGCTACTATTGATATCTAATTGTCTTGTTGTGAAGTGCTGTGTTGCTTGCATTGTTCTGTTCTGCTTAATTCTGTCCTCTTTTGTTTTATTCTCTTAAAAAAAAAAAAAAAACCTCCAGCATAGCAAAAAGAAATTGGGAAAAAATCTTAGTCAACTGTCCCTCAGACAAAGGACTTCTGTCTAGAACTTGTAAAGAATTTAAAAAAATCAGACCTCAAAATTCAAAGACCCAATCCAAAAATGGGCATCGGAGATGAATACACAGTTCTCAGATGAAGAAATACGAATGGCAAATAAATACATGAAAAATGTTTAGCCTCACTGGTCATTAGAGAAATGCAAATTAAAACTACACTGAGACTCTATCTCACTCCAGAAAGAATGGCCAGGATCAAGAAAACTACCAACAACAAATGTTGGAGAGGCTGTGGGGAAAAAGGAACTATTCTGCACTGTTGGTGGGACTGCAGACTGGTGCAACCACTGTGGAGGTCAGTCTGGAGGTTCCTCAAAAAGCTGGGATTGGAAGTCCTGTTTGACCCAGCTATTCGACTTCTTGGCATATTCCCAGAAGAAGTGAAAATATGGTATCACAGTGATATATGTGCACTGTGATGTTTATAGTAGTACAATTTGTAATAACCAGGTTTTGGAAACAACCTAAATGCCCATAAACTGAGGAATGGATAAAAAAGATGTGATATTTTTATACAATGAAGTACTACTCAGCTATAAAGAATGATCACATTGAGATATTTATAAATAAATGGATGCAACTTGAGACCACACTCATAAGTGACATAAACTCACATGTGTGAGTATTGTCTCCCTACTGTAAGAAATGAGCCCATAAGATACAAAATCCTCAATAAATACAGTGAAAGGATAAGAATCTGTTCAAAATAAAAAAATATCTCAGGGAAAAGGCGGAAAAAGAAAAAGGGAAAAAATATCTCAAACTGTATAATCACGCTTAGGATAGCTAAGATGACTGTGCTTACAAATTCCATAAGTTCTTCAAACAAAACAGCTAACATTGATAGGATTGGAACAATCTTTCATGCTAGTGTCTAGTGATCTGAGGAACTCTTGAAGAACATTATGCAAAATAACAACCCTAGTTATGCTCCCACCACCTTGTTTTAAAGATCTATATTGTCATTATTTTGGGTTCTTTGCTATTGTTATTTGTCTTTTTTGTTTCATGTTTTTTCAGTAATCTGTTTTGTTTTGTTGTTTTTCCCTCTAATACAGAAAGGATAGGTATACATGTAGAGGCTTATACATGCCTAGAACTTCTAAACAGTTTATGAGAATTGTTTATGTTATGCATGATGAAATGAACTGCTACTTTGAAGAAAAAGAGACATTATTATGGTATCTATTGCGGATATTGTATCGTCATGCTGTGAAATTCAGTAATGCTATTATTCTTTGTTCAGAGTGGTTTTGGCCTGTTTTGTATTGTTTAATTTCAACATACATGAAGGTACAGACAGCTAATTTGAACAAGAACAAGAGACATTACGGCAGCCATTGTTGATTTTCCTATTTCCTGGTTTTGAAGGCCTATAATGCCTTCATCACTCTGTTCTGATCAGTTTAATAATATTTTGTTTTGTATGAATTCATTGTGTGTGAAGATATGGAAAACTATTTGGAACAAAAGACATTTTGGTAGCCATGGTAGATATCTTATTATCTTGTTTTGAAATCTGTGTCACTTACATTGTTTTCTTCTGATCTACTTTGTTCTGTTTAGTTTTATCCTCTTTAAAAAAAAAAAAAAAAAAGAGTGAAAGGTTTCTTTAGCTTAGTTTGTAGAGGTTTCAGTCCATAACTGTTGGCTCTAAGGCAGGGTGGCTTGGCACAAGGCACCACAGAGGACAAAACATTTCATGGCAGGCAGAAGACAGAAAAAGTATGCAAGCAAAAGTTCGCACACAGCTCTTTCCCTTATATCTTATCTAGTCTACCTGAGGAGGAGGGTTTTGCACTCATACCCTTAATCCTAGTGCTCTTGATCCTAACATTGCATTATGAATCAATTCCAGCATCACACACTCTGGGTCCAGTCACTCTGGAAAAAGCCTCACCTATGAGTGCATGAGGCTTTGGGGACTGGGGTGGGAGACAGACATTTAAACATAAACCATAACAGTAACTGTGGCACTAAGAGCAAAGCAAGCAGCATGACAACACCTGTCTTCAAGCGATATAGTGATAGAAATGGTATAGTAATGGAACAGAAACAAACACGTGGATGAATGGAACAGAACAGATACAGAGACCTGGCCAGAAATATTCAAATACCTAATCTTTGATAATGGGGCCAAAAACATATGTTGACATAAAGATAGCCTATTCAAGTAGTGTTGGGAAAAATGTATTTATTTGCAGAAGAATGAAGCTGATCCTTGTCTCTTACCATATACTAAATTAAAATAAAAATGAATCAAAGATTAAAACATTAAAACAGAAACATTTAAACTTTCTGGAAAATAGGTAAAACACTTGCAAACATGGGTATAGAAAAGGATTTTCTAAAAGGAACATCAACTGTATAAGAAATAGCAGCAAGAACCAACAAACGAGATTGTATCAGACTAAAAAGTTTCCCCATAGCAAAACAATCAGTGGAGTGAAGAGACAACCTACGGAATGGGAAAATATTTGCCAGCTACTCCTCTGGCAGAATACTAATAAAAATTAAACCACCTAAAATTAAAGACTCAGTCAAAAAATGGGCAAGAGAAATAAAGACACTTTACAGAGGAAAAATTAACAAATGGTCAATAGATATAATAAAAAATGCTCAACATCTCTACCCATTAGAGAAATAATGCAAATTAAAACAACCCTATAATTCTATCTTACTTTGGAAAGAATAACAATCACTAGGAAATCAAACAGTAACAAATGCTGGCATAGTTGTGGTGAAAAAGGAACCCTCCTTCATAGCTGGTAGGAATATAAACAATTACTCCATTATGGAAAGCAGTATGGAGATTTCTCAAAGAACTGAAATTACAAATTTCATATGATCCTGCTCCCCCCCCCCCGCTAGGTATCTTCACCAAAGGGCATTAGTTATACTGCAGTGATACTTGCATACCAATGTTTATAGCAGCACAGTCTGTAATAGCTAAATCCTGGGAGTAACCTGTGTACTCATCAACAGATGACTGGATAAAGAATATGTGGTATCTATATTTACATACATAATGGAACACTACTTGACTATAAGGAATGAAAATTTGAGACGTCAGAAGGAAAATGGATGCACTTGGAAAATATGTTGAGTGAAATAAATCAGACACACAAGCTTAAGCACTATATGATTTCTCTCATTTGAGTGAGACAAAAATGATTTAAGATAGATAGAAAGGGACAAGGGGCTAAGTCTTTTGCAACAGGGAAGTGGTCCAAGAGAACAGGGTCAGTAGTAAGGAGAAGGGGAAGGGGAAACAAGAAAGACATGCTATGTACAGGACCCTAATAATCCAACTAATGTAAACACTAGATACCACAACATGAGCTAGGACAAACAGATTTTTTTTCTTTTAGAGACAGGGTCTCGCTATGTAGCCCAGAATGGCCTCGAAATTGTGGTGATCATCCTGCTTTTCCCTCCTGAGTGCTAGAATTACAGGCATGTGCTACCATGCCTGGCTGCTAAGACAATATCAACAAGTATGAAAAAGGGGAAATGGGAACGCATGAGGGAGGAGGGAAAGGGAAGGGAAAAGGGATAAAAGAAAAAAAAAAAGAAATAAGCTGTAATATGTACATGTAACCACTTCCAAGATGACTAAGAACTGCACGAACTGCAAGTATGTACTAATAAAAAGTAAATTAAAAAAAAAACCTCATAAATCTACAATATGTAAAAAGATAGATAATGGGAAGTAGGCAGAATTAGGATGTATTACATACATGTACCAACTCCCCACAAGAAATGTAATCATCATATACTATAAAGATGTATTAAAAAAAAACCTAAAAAAAGGTTAAAAACTAATGTATTAGTAACAGCTACCACAAGTAGATGGGATCTTTATTTTCTTCTTGCTTAATTTTATTTTGGAATAAAATGCAAAATAATTTAAAAGATACATTATTAAAGAAATGGTCACAAGGCTACATGAAAATGTTTGTGGCATAATATTAAAAATTAAAAAAAAAAAACCTAAATTTTTATCTATTAAATGTGATTGTACTTATAGGGGAAGGGACCCTATATACAGGGAAGAAATACTACAGAATAATAAGGAAAACTAAACATGAGTTGTGTTTCAGGCCTTCTCTAGTGGTCTGAAAAGCAAATTCATCAGCCACACCAATATCACTAGAGAATCCAGATACACTGACCCTCTGCCTGAGATCCATGAAACACTCAGAAACCTTCACCTGTCCATCCATCCTTTACTCTACCCCTTTTCATCAGCTCCCTGCTCAGTGAGATGAAAGCTGCCTGATATCCCTGTAAAGTTCCCTGTTCAGACCATAGCAAGGACAGTGTTGCTACACACCTCTCTCACACAGACTGCCGGTTTATGTAAACCGTGATCAATCCCTTCTGAAAAAGGGTAGAACTCATAATCCACAAGTTTCTGTAAAGAAGGTAGAAGCATACTCACATCCTGGCTGGAATGCTGCCTCCTTTCTCCTGCCACATAGGCAGACTCTTCCTCTGGTGCTGCCCCAAGGCGGTAGCCACCTCCTGCAAAAGGCTATAAAAGACAAGTTCACAAACACTTGGTAATGGGGTCACTCAGATACAGTGATACATCTTAGGTAAACCAAAGAAAGAGTTCCTAATTAAGCCAATACTTAGATGTACTTTCTTTGAGTATCAAATTCAGTGCTCACAGAGTCAGGCAACAAGGGAAACAAATCCAGTGGCCAAGACTGGAAGGCACAGTATGCCCAGCCAAAAGGAACAGACACTACTAACATTTAAATTAGTATGGACATGTAAAAATTTGGATAAAAGATTAATACCAAACACTTTCTGATTTATCCTAAGACAGAAACTCAGATTCGGGATCTAGTCGGTAAGCCACAGGTTTGAGAACACTGTCCCCAATCATGGTTTCATGTTAAAGTTAAGAGACCCTATACTTGTCTTCTGTATAGGCAACCAAATGAGCAAATGAGAAAAAAAGTTATCAGTGGAATGAAAGAGGGCTCCTCTCTACTATGGAACCTGAGCACTACCGACAGAGGCAAAGACACTTTGATGCTCACTCTTGGTTTACTGTTCTCTCCAGGGCTCTTGGTCACTCGCTCAACAGCTACGGCTCCGTGCTCCTTAGCACCTTTAAAGAGATCATCCACCAGCTCGTTGGGACTTTTCTTCCTGGGTGGGCCAACAATCTGTTGTCCACTTCTCTCTGAGCCCCCAGCATAAAACCTGTGTAGAAAAGATACTTCTAACACCAAATGTACTTGCAAAAAGAAAAAAGCATGCCATAGGTTCTGGGCACAATGAAGCAATGGATACAGTACCTATTTTTAAAGAATTTACTGGCTACTTGTAGACACATGTAAGAAGGCAGGCAGATACAATGCAATGTGAGAAGACATGAAGACAGTAATGGGCCTCTGGATACAGTGAGCTGGGGTACAATGAGCTGGGGATGATACCCAAGGCTTCCTGGGAAATGTGTCTTTGGGCTGAGCCCTGAGGATGAGCATTATAAATAGATTGGGGGAAGAGCATTCCAGGCATGCACAACAGCATATCAGTGCAGGAGAGCACCAGAACTGTGATTGTCTATCCACATGCCAGAACCTCTTTGAGACAATGACTCTGATTCTAGTCAGAAGCTGCTACCTCTAGTAGCTCTGAGTTAGTGATGGCTGTGGCATGGTTAGTACAAGCAGCTAGGCTCCAGTTCTGGCTCTGCCACTGGGTGATCTGGGTAAACCCGTGCACTACTCTGTACACTGACCTTATCTTTGAAATGGGAGGGAGGCATCACATGCCCTACCTACCTGCTCCTTAAGTCAGGGCCGTGAGGTTCAAATCAGCAGATGTATGCAAAAGAACAAGCAGAGTAATGCACACATGTGAGGTGGTGTGATACAGCATTAAGAGCTCCCCCAAGACTCACCTCACTTGTCATTCTTGTGATATATACTGGGGCCCTGAGGAGATGGTACTGGAGAAGGCTGGGGAAGCTCCAATCTCAAATACAAGCTCCAAGATATCCATATCAGGCTTTATAATGTGGTGGAAGACTGACTTCAAATTAAGTTAGTACTTTTTTTTTCACCTTGACCTGAAAACCAGTTGTTATATAGATGCTTCCTTATTATTCCTATTCATAGTTAAGAAACAGCATGTCCCCAAATTTGGAGATGAAGACTAGTATAAATTACTTTCAGTCCTCAATCCTGCATTCACTAAGGAATGTGAGACAAAGCATAGGTCCTGGCAGGGACAAGGTGGTAGAGTGTTGTTTTAGGTCTAAAATGCTGAGGTCAAGAAAGTTGTGGGCATATGAATAATGGAAGGTCATAGTTTGGAGGATGACTGGGCAGAAAGTGGAGGAAGCTGGGCATTTATATATTGGATGACAGTACCTCAAGGAATGTAAAACTCTGGCAGTAACACAGAACCTTAAATATATGTAAAAGGAAGGTTCTGAGGTAATATAAAAGACAAAACATGAACAGCTAACAAGGGCTTGGCATGGTGGGGTATGCCTGTAATCATAGCACTTGGGAGGCTGAGACAGAAGGACAAGACCAGCCTAAACCACAAAGCAAGACTCTTATCTCAAAACAAACAAACAAACAAACACACACACACACCAGAACAGCAAACATATGTAATTTCTCAGTTCACTTCCCAAAGACTAATTATTGTGAGATAGCTGCATTTCCATAATGGTTACTATATGATGTTCCTTAGGAATGTTTGAAAGGTTGAGGTAGACCCATGAGGAACTAAAACCAGTAACATGTGGCTATGGCCAGCTCATTCTTATACGATCTAGGTAGAAAAGGTTCTGTTTAGTGGTTTTATTAAGGGGTCTCCAAGCCCTGGCTTAAGAGCTGGGAGGCTGTAATCAAAAGCTTTCAAAATATTCATGGCCTTGACCTGATATTTTAATTTCTAAGAACTATTGTAAGAAAATCTGAAATGTGGCCAAAGATTAATACACAAAGATATTCATAGCACTGATATTTACAGTAGCATAAAACTAGAAATAAAATGCTGGACATCCCATATGATGGGCTATTATAGATACTAAAAATGCTTATGAAGAATCTGGAGAATTTTTTAAGATCTAACATTAACCCAACAAAAGAAAAGCAAAATTATCTAAGCTTCATTGTGCAAAATGTAACATATATTTATAATTATAGACTAATACATGAAAATACTAACTGCAGTAACCAAAGGATGAATTAATACTTATACATTACACTAGTCCATATTTTCCAGAAGACACATTAACTTTACTGTAAGTCCTAGAACTTAAAAACAGTGTACGTATGTGTGGATTGGGAGAATATACATCTATAAGCCTATTATTATACTTATTACTTATCAATTGCTTTTTTCTATAAAAAGCTAGAAAGAAACTAAAAATATTGATACCTAGTTGTGTATGGCTTATATTATAAATGACTTTCTCTTTCTTACCAGTTTGTTTCCCTCACCCTAATACTCCTCAAAAATATGTATTGTTTTAACAATCAAAAAATAAAACAAAGCAAAACAACAAACCCAGAACATCATATAAGAAAAAAACAAGTAGCAAGGGACAGGGATGACTTCTAAGCTACAGGGAGCAGGCTATGTTCTTGGAAGAAGCCTCTGCCAACAGTAATGGTTAACAATAACCAAGTATGTGGTCTGTTCCAGGTGATTCGTGCATTACTATGACCTTCTTGTGGGCTCTGTCCTCTCATCAAAAACTTACTTACCTCTGGCCCTCTTCCTCTTCTTCATCTTCATCTTGGTCATGAATGAGGTCTCTGAAGGATGTCACTCTATTATCACTGAAGACATAGAAACAAGTAAAATTATTTCAAGCAGAGTTGAAGAAGGTAATCCCCATGACAAGCTGCTAAGCTAAGGAATTGGAATTAGATTTTGTTTCTGATGGGGCGAGAAAAGGATACATGTGGAAAAAAGCCGATCTCCTTTGTACGTTTAGATGCAAAATAATGCAGCATTCATTTTCACAAGGTCACACAGGACGAAGACTAAACCAGAAAGTGCTATTGTGAGGTAAACAGAATCTAATTTAAGTTGTACCAGCAGTAGAATAATTAGGTTTTTATTAGTTTAAAAACTTACCAGTCTTTACTGGCTAATTTTATCATTGGAATGTCTATACCACACACTATATTAGATACTGGGGTTATAAAGATAACCCCAGTTAGAGGCTAGCAGGACAGATGGGCCAGGCAATCATTTACTCAAATCTGTGTGGCAGAGGAAGCCCAGGGACCTTGTGAGTAGAGAGTCTTTGTTCTAAGTGAGGGAAATGTCAAGAATGACTTCCAGAATAACATCACATTTTAACCAGTGCCAAAGAACTAGAAGATAGGAATCAAGTGGATAAAGGGGAGAAAAGGCATGGATACAGCATTTCAGGCAAACTGCAAGTGCAAATGTACAGAGACAATAGTCATATACTGAAGGGAAGACAAGAAGTATAAATGCAATGAATATGACGGTAGCAGCACTGAACAGGAGAAGGGCCTTGCCTACTTTTGCTGTAGCCCAATCCCAAGAGAAGACACTAATGTTTACAGGAAAAGAGTGCCATGTAGTAGGGAGGTACTACTAAACAAAGGTATGAGAAGAGCTTATTCCCTAACACTTTTACAATGCCACTTTCTACTTTAGACATTCTCTCAAGAAACAAGCTTAGTTTTTTAAGGACCACGGGACATAAATTTTGTAAGATGAAAAATAATTCTCTGTTGTATCTCAGGAGAAAACATAGTTTTCCTTTAAAAATGGGAGTGGTGGTAGAATAGGTTTCCTAAGGTCAGACAAAGAGAAAGAGGTTATGTACTAGGGAAAAATGTTCCAGCTCAGTCTTGATTTATTTCAAGGAGATAATCAGGGAACAAGAAAAGTTATGGAGTTCCATCAACTAGCAACAAGACACAGCCCCTGCTTGAATTAGATGAAGGCAACATCTTAGACATTCCTTGAACTGGATATAAGATAGTTCAAAAGGATCTAATGGATGAAATTTGTACTAGCACCTGTTAGTTCTACTTACTTACCTTCCCAGAGCAAGTTTTCCAGCTAAAGTCCCTGAACAATGAGTATCTGTGGAAAAATAATCTCTCTGTTGTTAAACTCTCCCATATATACTTGCTTAAGCAAAGTATTTGCTCTGGCTATGCATTTCCTTCCCACAAAAACCTATGTACCTAAATCCTCACATGCATCTATAAGGTGTCTACTCCAACTATGCCTCCTATTATGGGATCTTGGACATGCTATTTAAATTCTTTAAACCTTCATTTTCTCACATGTAAACGTAGGCAATCAAAGCACCAGCCTCCAGATCTTTCTGCATACAGATGGGTACTAATGCAGGTAGAGCTGTCTGCACACTGCAGTGAATTTAAATATTACTCATGAGTAGCAATTTTTTAAGTATGGTCCTTGGATGAGGAACATCAGTGTTAACTGTGAACCGAAAAATGCACACCTTTAACTTCCACTTTCAGAAATTCTGGAAGGGGTGCCCAGCAACTCAGTTTTAAGGAGCCCTGAAGGTCATTCTGAGACAGCCTCAAGTTTAAGAATCACTGCTCTAGAGCAATGCTCTGAGAGTCAGTCACCTTATGGCACTGATGTCTTGGAGACACTGCCAATTTCAAAATCCTTTGCCCTATGGACTTCATAAACTGTAAAAAGTCTCAGATATTTACCTTTTTTGGCAGTAAAATCCTATACTCCAGGCCACTCTGGCAACTTGAAGTAGCATAAAAGTTCTTTATTAAATCATAACTGCTTTTAATCTGGTCATCTTGGTTTTGTGACAGCACTTTTTTGTGTTGATGAAAATTTTTTCTCTGCTGTCCAAATAGAAAGCCACTAGCCACATGCCATTAGTACAGACAACTGTGTTATTCAATTTTAATTAACTTAAATGGCTACATGAGGCTAATGGCTAACTTACTGGACAGTGTAAAGAACCAGATAATGGTGGTAGTCTCTGACATTCTAACAAAGCACAGCTTTTGTTAGACGAAAAAGAAAAAGAAATGGATAGTCACTTCTTGCTTGATCTGTGTACAGGGGATACAGGTGAGAAGTGTTGCTCAGGGAAGTAGAATGTGGTAGCAAAACCAGCAAAAGATTTAGAAAACCTTGGTTTTGAATCTGTGGACACAGCAGCTGAGTTAGTCAAACTTTGTAAGACTCAGAATCCTGACCCATGATTGGAGAGTACTCAAGCTATTTCCAAAATTGTTGAAAAGTATAAGAGAATACAGGAGAAACATATGGCAGAGCTAGACATTAGGTTAGCATTTCTGAAATATTTGCCTTCCCACTTCTAATTTAGGGAGAAAAATTAAAGAGTTCAAGACAACACAGGAGAAATGTATGAGGACATGGTCAAAGTGAAAGAATTAAGAGTTGCGGCCAGAGTTGTGAGGAATAGAACTATGATGTGCTGCTCAACAGAAAAATGGGGATGGAGGCAAATGGGGAGGAGAGGGCACAAGAATGGAACAGGCAGAGGGCAAGAGAGCAGGTACAACTACTCAAGAAAGAGGTTCAGATGAAAGCAGAACCAAAAATCAGCAGAGCTGGGATACCAAAGGACTTAATTTGGCTGGAATAAAGGATTAAAGAAATGAGAAATAGGGGGTAAGACTAGGAAGTCAGACTCAGGATAAACACTTGAGGCCTTCAAGTGTCTCTAGAGAGAGGCAATATGTTATTTGTGGATCACAGTGAAGATGCTAAACATAGAACAGACCTGTCCTTAAATCCTTGTTTTACTGTGACCTTGGAAAAAAGCCCAGCCTTCATGTTTTCATCTGTAAAACAGGGACAGTAACAGTACACATTTCACAATGTTGTTGTGAGAACTAAAAAGATGTGAATATAAAGGCTTAACTCAGTGTCTGGTACATACTAAATGCTCAATAAGTGACAGCTATTATTATTGAGAAGTTCAGACTTTCTCCTATAGCAATGGTTAACTTTTTTATGTCCCATACACCTTTGAGAATGTAATCAAAGCTATGGACTCTTTGGCCAGCAAAGATACCTGTCAACATACAAAAAAGGTGCCTACAATTTTAGGTAATTTATAGGCCTCCTCTCATGCATTCCAAAGACTCTTCCCAAGAGTTCAGGGGCTTCATATCCAACACTTCTCTTCTAGAGTCAGTGAGGAGTTCAGTCAATAAGTGTTGTTCCAAGACAGCAGTGGCAACATGAAAGGTAGGTAAGAAGATGATGGAAGGAATGGGGAGAGGTTAGCAGGCTAAAGTGTCCTGTGACAGCCAGAGGAAGGGGAGATGCCGGACTCTCACAAAATTTTCATCTGGGGTGCAAGCACAATTCTGGAGTATTTGAAGGAAAAAAGGAGTATTTTCCTTCAAAACTAGGACAATGATAGGACAAATTGTGCCCTTCTTCCTTTTTTTTGGCTCCACCATGCCCATTACCAAGTCTGGGATTTAAACAAAGCAGAGGGAAGGCTCCTGGGTTCAAATATGTGACCATTCTTTTACCTCTTTCAGACTTAAAGTTAAACTCCATTTCTTTGAGTACTTTGTTTATATGCTTATGTTTTAATATATGCTGTGGAATGAGGCAGGACACAAAAAATAAAGGAATACAGACAAAAATAATTTAAAAAATAACAATAGTAGACACATATCTAATACAAAAATAATTTAAAAAATAACAATGGCAGACACATATCTAAGTGCTATATAAGTATTAATTCATTAAAAGGCAGACACTGCTATTAATCCCATTTGACATATAAGGAACTAAAATAAGTCCCTTAGTTTTCTGCCCAAGCTTTTCAAAACTTTGAAGTGACAGGGTTAGTCTTTCAATCTATGCAGTTAGACTCTTGGGCCTTTGATCTAGTAAGTCACTGCCTTGACTGGATTTTGGGACTGCTGAAAAAAGACGTAAGAATATGACGGCATTACAGGCTAACTTGCAACTTCTCACGATGGCTAACTTTGACATGCCAACATCTCAAGTGACCTCAGGTGACTGTCAAAGACTCGGGTTCCAGAACATCAGCTACCTCTACCAGCAACTGCAAGAACAACCCTCATCCTAACAACCAAGGCAGTAACAATTCCATGTGCCATCACCAATACCTCATACCCTAGCGATGGTCTGTGAAATGATCACAAGCAAATAACTGAAAGACTGCTTGACTATTACCTCTTTTCTCTGCAGATGAGAGGCAGGAAAGATGTAAAGTGAGCAAAGAGATTTGATGCTCATTTTCCTTCAAAGGAAGAAAATGTATCTTAAACTTTAAATACCCTGGGAGAGATAATTTGGCACTTCATGGTAAACAGAAAGAAACATTCTTTGTTTTGGGGTTGAATTCAAACTCTAAATTTTCTGGTAAAAATATATACCAGGGAGTAGAAGCCAAAGCAGAGAAGAAAGTGAAGAGTTGACACTTTTGTATGAAGAGGCTCTGCCTGTCTCCTGAAGACCACATTGTCACATCCTGTAGATTATAACTGTCATCTGCCATGGGAACCAGGGTGCCAGGAAAGGTGGTGCAAATGGGACCCAAAGAATTAATACTGTTTCTCCTAATAAACTAAAGGGTAGGCTACGTAGGCTTATTTTCTATAAGACTTAGTAGGTATTAGGCATTGTATTATGCCAAAGCAGCATTCCTGAAGTCATCCAGCTTAAACTTCCACATCTATAAACCATCACCTAGCAATCCTGAAAGAAAGGCCTTTGGATTTTACTTAAAAACTTCCAGATATAAAGCAGTTACTCCTCATGCTCTTCATAAATAGAAGGTTCTCAAAAATCTTAAAAAGTAGTTTCTGTGGTTTCTCCCAGAATTGAACCATAACCAAGCTAAGAGCCACATATGTCTCCATGCAGAAAAGGAGTGATGCACAAGGGAATTACTCCTCACCACTTGGTCTAACTTTATTTTTTCATTCAAGTCCCCTAGTCCACATACTCAGGCCTGAACCATCTGTCAAGTCAGAAAACAGCTCTTCCTTATTGCTGGAAGTACTCAAGTAGCAATAACTGAAGTAAGCCCTTACCTGGGGGCTGTGCCTCTGGACACTGAACTGGGGGCTGCCTGCGAAATGGTCACAATGTCTTCATCCCCTCCGTCCTCATAAAAACTTGCTAGTGCGATCTGAAACAGAGAAGCAGTACCTTGGGACCTTGAAATAGTCCTTTACCTAACACATAGCTCCTCTTACCACAAAGGAATAAAAACATCAAGACACAACTCACACAAGATAGAAAATTTGACTGAAAGGTAAAAGACCAACTGTTAGTCTTCATTGTTCCCAAAACAAATTCCATCCATCAAGGAGAAAAGAAGACACGAAAGATGACTGGGGTTGAAGATATTCTTTGTTCTCATTTTACGAAATAAAAGCAGTATGTATTTATTGAGAATTTATTTATGAGCCAGGTTGTTCTGAGTCCTCTGCGTGTGTTAATTTATCGAATCCTCACAGAACTCCATGCAATTAGTACTATTATTGTCTCATTTTATAGGTGACACAGAAGCACTGCAAAGTTAAGACAATTGCTCACAGATAGTTACATAGCTGATAAGGAGTAGAGCTGGGCTTAATTCTAGGAAGGGTGCTCAGGCCCTCAATGTTAAGTTTTTACAACCAGATGTCAGGAACTGTGGAATATGGTCTCTGTCGCTACTTTTCCTTTGTTTCCTAATCTGTGAAATGGGGGCACCCGTCCCACCAACCCTAAAGACTGGAAGAGATGATCCATTAAGATTTATACACAGTCATGTCTTAGCCCTATATATACAGAATGAATACAGGAGTCTTTTGGCCATTTGTGACTTTCTGTCTCCCTCACCAACTCAATGGACACTTCATCACAAGAAAGAAGAGCACCGAGGTCTACAGAGATGAAAAAGATACACTTTCTGTCCTGTGACCAGCCACACTGAAGGCAGTAAGCTGTCATGGCACATAACTGGTCTGAATATGTCTTATGAGAAATAAGTAGCCTAATGGGGGTAATGAGCTACCATGGTAGTTGCACTGAACTGATGGAAAGACTATATTTAAATCTTGGTCCTTAGCTGGGCGTGGTGGTACACACCTGTAATTCCAGCACTCTGGAGGATGAAGAATTATTGTGAGTTTGAGATCAGCTTAAGCTACAAAGTGAGCCCAAGGCCAGCCTGAACTGCATAGAGAAACCCAGTCTCAAAAAGACAACAAACAAACACAACCAAAAAACCTGGTCCTGCCATTTGCACGAGCCTGTTTCTCTACTTACAGTGTGAGAAGAATGGGAGAGATGACCTGGTGACCATAATACTATGTATTTTTGGAGAAGCATTTTTGTTTTATATTTCTGTCCAGCACAAGGGCTTCACATTGTGTCTGCAGAGACATGCAATGCTTTATCTAACACATTTGAGAAGCAATGTAAGTGGTGGAATAAGCAGACCTAGTTCAAACTCTAGTTCCATACTACATACTGGCTATGTGACTTTGGGTAGATTCCTTGCCCTCTGAGCCTCCAATTTTTCATCCATAAAATGGGGCTTAGGCAGCCAAAAACCCTCATGGGGACAAGACAGATTTCTTGTGCCTTAATCAGCGTTTTGAAAATGTCTTCCCCCCATCTTCATATACATATCAGGGCTAGTCTTTATCTTTTAAATAAAATGAGATAGAAGGGCTAGTCTTTATCCTTTATCTTCTAATTAAAATGAGTCAGAAGTGAGTTCTGATTCTATCTCTTACTCTTGGGAGCTAGCAAGGCCTTAATCAAATTATCCTCCTTAAACCTTTGCATCAAAATTGGAAAATTAAGTGATATAAGACATGTAAAGTACTTAGACCTGTGCTTGTGGAATCTACTCAATAATATTAGTTATAGTCATCATCCATGTAAGATGTAGGCTGGCCAAAAACATTTATGCAAGTTTTTTCTAATGAAAAACAATTACCAAACGCTTATGTGCCAGGCACTGTTCTAGGCAATGGGGACTCATTTGTGGAAAAAAATCTCTTCCCAGGGAAGCTTATCTTCTTAATCGAACATTTAAGACCTGCCAGTGAACTGCCAGTAAATTCCACGCGACTCCCACTATACACATCGGTTAACTAAGAAACGTTAAAAGATCCAACCTTGTGTCACCATCCCAGAACTAATTTATCCCAGCAATTGGATAACAGGGGGCCTAGGCCAACAACGGGGTCGGGTTTTTTTCTCCACCCAGCTCAGGCTGTGGATAAGGAAGGAGAACGACCACCTCGGCCTGTGCCTCGCCTCAGCCTGGAGTTGACGCGGTGGCCTCAAGCTGGCATTCGGCCCCGCAGCCACGCCCCCAGGCGACCCTCTCCACGCGGGCTGCGATAGCGCCTTAAGTTTCGCCGACGCCGAGGAGTTATGCGAGGCAGTGGGGAGAACGGAGGCCCAACACAGCAGGCCGGCGTTGGCCTCATCTGAGCCGGAGAGGTGTGGCACGCGGCCCCAGGGCCATGAGGCCTGGCTTGGGCTCCGGTCTGGTAGGGATGACTGTGCGCTTCGGACGCCTCGGGCTTAAAGAGTCAGGCACCCGCTCCCCACAGCCCCCATGCAGCCGGATGAGGCCCGCCTCACGAACTACCTGCAGGTCCCAGCCGGCCGACTCAAGGAAGAAGCGGGCCCGGTCCTCCTCGGCGCCCGTCACCGCCACAAACTCTCTCAGCGCGTCAGGTCGTTCGGCCGCCATCTTCACTCCGTGCGCGTCCCAAACCACTCCGGCTGCAGCCGCACAACCACAGCCCAACTACCGCGTTCCGCCAGCCAGGCAACCAGGCCTAGCCACTCGGCGCCCGCCCACAGGCCCCGCCCCACGCGGTGCCTCACGCAAATCCTCCGTGTGAGAACCGCTCCACCCCGCCCCCCGCGCCCGCTCTGCGACCCCTAGAGGCCGCGGCGGGGATCTCAGCCTAATGGCTGGCATGGAAGTGAGTAGATTAGAAGGGAATTTTTCACAAATTTGTGGGATGAAACAGATCCTGAAGCAATCAGATTCACAGTTGTGCATAGTTTCATCCAAAATTCATTAATTGTTCATTTATTTATTCACTTACTTGAAACATTTCATAAGAGCTTTTCAGGGCCCGATTCTCTTCTAGGACTATGGGCATGGTAGGGATCAAGATAAAGTCCCTGTCCTCTGTTGATTACATTCTAGGAGAAAAAACCCAAAGCCTTGGCTAACCTATCATTCCTCTGCTCACAGCCCTGCTCTGGGTTCCTGTTTCGACCTCCATAAAACAGTGTCATAGCCCATAAGTCCCGTGTAAAATTGGCCAGCTCCTTCATCCCATTTCCTAGGGTTCCTAGTAGTTTCCTCTGCTCCAGGCACGTTGTCTCTCTTCCTGGTTATGAAATGTGCAGGATATGTACTGACCCCAGGGCCTTTGCATTTGCTACAAGCTTACTGTTCCTAAGACACCTTCCTCTCACAAGATGCTTCCTCATTTTCTTCAGGCCTCTGGTTCAAGGGCTCCTTCTCAGTTGTAATTCTGCCTCTTAAGTCCTCAGCTTCTTTATTTTCTTGGCTTGTCCCACACTGTCTGTGTCTGTGGGACACTCTTTCTTTTCTCTTTGTAAGGCTTCTGCTCATTCTTCATATCTCAGTTTGGATGTACCCTACTCAAGAAGGCCTTAGGAAGGTCTCCAGGCCCAGTCCAAACTTCATTAAGTTCAACTTTATTAACTTCATTCTTAATAAAATTATGAACAGCACAAATCCCATCTTTCCTTCGTTGGAATGGTAACTGTGTTTTTTGAAAATTCAATGTATATTAAAACTGTATGGAGATGTGAAAGGGATATGAGGATGGGGGAGATAGGAGAAGAGAAGAGGAAGAAAAATGATTAAGATGTGATATATATATATATATATATATATTCTCTGAGATGAATATAGTTGTTATGTTTTGCAAACATGAGTAATAAAAAAGAAAATAGAAAACTAAAATACCTATAAAAATGTAAAAATTCTTTATTGTCAAATGAGTTAGGGTCTAGGTTCAGGTTATTTTGAGTTGGTTTTTAACTGCACTGGATGCTGACAGGATGTGTAGGAGGAGGGACTGTGCTTTGTGGGGTGAGTCTCTCATGTCCACTGTCCTGGTCCCCAATTAAAGTCGTGTGTCCACTTGAAATGTCTTCTGACTCCATAGGAAGTCCAGGACTATGTTCACACTTGGCTGCCAACAAGGTCTGTCCACCTGGAGCTGACAATGATTTACCCCAGTTTAAGACTCGTGGATTATCAGGTCTCCAAGATCCATCTGCTCAGCTGCTATTGGTATCACTAGACTAGATTATCACCCACTCTTCACTTTTGTGTTACCGGGGAAAGCCCTTTCTATTGGCTGCTCTAGAGGTCTCAGAGGCATTTTTCCTAATACTGCAAGTCAGCTAATGTTTTCTGAGCACTTACTATGACTTGGATACTTTTAAAAGAACTTTATATTAACCCATTCATTCTCATGACAGTCCTATAAAGTGAGTTCTATTATCGTCATTTCCATTCAGACTCCTAAAAGGATTTACACACAGTTGTCTAGTTGCTCACTAGTCTGTGTGTGTAACTACTTCGCTATCCTGCCTCTCCTTAGCCTTCAGCACTATGTTGGTTAATTCTCATGTGTAGTTTCTGGAGGCAGCTATAGATGGTCTGACTGGAAGTATTTAGGGGTTTTATTGAAGGGGATGTGAGGGTGTGAACTTGAAACTACACTTATGTAAAACATATCTAAGTACCCTTAACAAAACTGGATGAGGAGATGTTTTGAAGGCTGTGCTCCAGCCCCAACCTCTCATCATCCAAGTTCTACCACCCCTGCCACTTTCAGTTTTAGCTCTACTTTGTGTATCTACTACCATCACCTCCTGACTCACCCACTCTCACACACTTAACTCTGAACACTACACACCCTCTCATTCTGTGTTTCATTCCACAACTCACCCCAACCTGCCTCAGACTCATTCCCATTTTCCTTCCCATGTTGCCCTCCCCTCCAGCCCCACACATTAGCCCCACTCTCCGCCATATCCAGCCCTATGCCAGCCTTCCTTAGCTGTTTCCTCACTCATGATGACTTCATTGTGGGCAAGGTGTGTGTCCCTCAGGGTCAGGTCTGCTCTGATCCCCTTTGCCAGTCTCCCAAAGCACTGAACCCTCCATAGCTTAGTAGCCTAGTGAAAGCTGCCAGGTAGAACAAAATATTGATTTAAACTGACATTCTAACATTCCAGTGGCTCCTACATAGAAGCTACAGAACCTCTCACCCTTTTTTACTACCACTGACTCAACAAAGTTGGGACTATTCCTCTCTTTTTATAGCTTCCTATACCAACTGTCTTAGTTTGTTTTCTCTCATTGCTGAGACAAAATACTTGACACCCAAAGTTAAATGGGGAAAGTTTTATTTAGCTCACAGTTAGTAGAAGGTTCAGTTCATAATTGACTGGCTCTCAAGCAGGTTGGCTCATGGCAGAGGGGCAACAGTTCATGGTGGCAGAAGACAGCAAAAGCAAAAAAGGAGTGCAGACAAGACTGTCTGTTCTGTTGTGTGCAGCCTACCCACCCCTTAATCCTAGCCAGAAATATGCCAAATGAATCAGTGGACTGATTTACTAACCACACACATTAATCCCAGCATCACACACTCTAGATTCAGCCATCTCTTAAAAAAGCATGAGGCTTTGGGGATCTAGACACAAATTTAACACCAACTGATGACAATAACAGCTCAGTACTGCAAGCCTGTGGATAGAAAGGTGCTTAGCTGTATTAGGCAGCAGTGGTACCCAATTTGAATCACAATGACAACCGATAAAAAAGGCTTACAAGTCTGTTCCTATGAAGCATTGGTAGTGATGTGAGGAACAGGAATTGTCCAGTGTTTGGTGGGGAGACTACATGAGCTCTCTAGCACTGGAAAGCGACTTGGTAAATGTGGCAGAATTGACAAAGCATCAAACCCATACAATCTGCCAGTTCTACTTTTGGATATACACACTCAGGAAACTCTTGCATTCCTATAGCAGGAGACTCAGTGAAAGTCTCTGTGTTAGTGAGGAATTGCAACAACTTGGGTTTCCACCCATTGAAGGAATCCACAAAGGTACTACTACAATGGAACACTATACATCTGTGAAAACAAATGGATTAGAGCTATAGCAATCAATCTGGATAGATCTCAAATGTTGAACCAGAAAGCAGTGCTGGATATGTAGAAAATACCAGTCTACAGAGATATTCATATATAATTTAGAAATGGGAAAGGTCATGCTCGAGTAAGACTGGTGTCCCTCAGTGCCACAGTCATAAGACATATGGCTGCAATCTTGGCCACAACTGATACCTCATCTCACTCCCGACCAACTGATCACTCAGAGTTACCCTCCCTGAATCATCAGGATTCAGATGATACTGTGGGGTAGTGCCATTTTTATTTACAGTTCTAGGTCTGATCTACAGGAGGGCACAGAGCAAAAGTGACTTGGCTCATCACTCACAAGCAGCTGCTATGGAGGGCAGGCCGTGGGCACCCTCGAACAGGGATCCTGGGAGAGGATGAGGAGAGTGAAGAACCGTAGGAGAGACAGGAAAGCAATGATGAGCTGCAGGAAGAGTAAACAGGAAAAAAAGATGAGATGCTTGGATTCAGGGAGGCCTGGATTGCAGCCATTAACCTCTTCTGTGTTCAAATCCCAAAGTCCACACAGGACCTGTGAGAATACAGCCTTCCTGTGGTTCAGCCCCTTCTCCGTCTTTGGTGGGCCATCTTGCAGTGACCTAAGTCCCAATGTAGCCAACTGGGGGACTTGCTTCTCTTTTCCTCCTCATCCTTTTAGCCTGTGGACAGCAGGCTTTTTTAGGTGCTGACTACAGGTTCTGAATTACTTTACCTTTGCTTTATTTTCTGGTACTTATTCACCTTTCTCTAGGATTTTCCAAGTGAATCTGAGGAGAGTCAGAGCTCTCAGGTGGTTAAAGTCTTGAGATGAGGGGCCCAGGCACTGGGGGCTGCATACCACCTGCCACGTGAGATGGTGACTGTACTTTATAGTCATGTTATGGATTAAAACCTGGTGGTCAATTTAATACCAACTGAATTAAATCAGGATATTGCTGAGCATATTGTTCCACCTGAGGAAAGTTGCCAGAGTAAATAGAGACGTGGAGAAGGAGAGGCTAGGTGTTCTGGATTTAAGTGTTGCTGTATGAGCCATTGGTTCTCTAGGAGAAACTCGTCACTCTGGCTTTCTGGCATGTACTCGACTGGTCTTGTCGGAGGAGCTTGGGGCTTCCGTGTTGCTGAGTATGGCTGTGGTACTTTTCAGGACAGCCCTGGTCTTTATTATGAATGTGACTTCTCAGCTCCAGTGCAGAACCCTCAACCTACCAGCACAGCTCCTTTACCCTGCTGGCATAGACTTTCTAGCTTCCACTGCTGATATTTGGGCTTTCCCAGGACGGGTCCATAAAACAGACTGGTGTGAGTCCTTCTCATGGGCTCTAGACCTCTAGCTGGACTCGTGGGAGGCATTTATTTGGACTCATGTAGGACATTGCTGTGGGATCCAGGCCCTTGGCTGAATAATCTGTGTCTTTAGTGTTGTGGACAGATTTTTTGCATGTTCTTTTTTTAACTCTGGGTGACCATCATAAAATAATATTATAAACTCTGTGCCCTGATTCTAACTGTTCTCCTCACCCCTGACTACAACAAGTCATAACAATTTAATCACACCAGCAATGTTTAGTGCTTTCCACGTGCCAGGTACAGTTAATGCTTCATATGCATGAGTGCATTTGAGCCTCATAACAACCTCATATGGAAGACACTAATGTTATTTCCAGTTTACAGATTTAGAAAACTAAGGGAAACAGCTCACCCAAGAAATTAGTGAGACAATTGGAAGTTTGCAACTGTGCTGCCAGATTCCCAAGACTATGAATCCCACCTCTATTTGTACACCCCTGTTGATGTTCATGGGGGGCCTTTCTGCTTGGTGTTTGATAATAGTGTGTGATGTAAGACACACACCTGTCGCAAGACCTTTGCATTTGCTGTTCCTTGTGCATATTAAGTTCTTCCTGTGGTCTGCAGGGCTCTCTCCCTCATTTCCTTCATGTCTCAGCCTAAATGTCACTTAATGAGTCTTCCTCTGAACATTTTCAATAAAATAGCATCACTTCCCCTTTGCCCCAGCACTCTCTGTTCTTTTCAACCTTACTGGACAATTATGTAACACATTGCATCTATGTTTACTTGTTCATGTCTGTCCCCAGTAGAAGGTAAGCTTTGAGAGCAGATTTTTTTTCTATCTTATTCTCAGCACACTGATTAGTGCTTGGCATATAGTTTGCCCTTAACCAGTTTACAGGACTGAGTGAAAATGGCTATCATGTGAGAAAGTTAAGTTACTCAGATTTCAGTGGGATAGACTAACAACCATCAAGAAAATAAACACAGACAGTGTACATACACACTTTTTAGGCAGCATTAAGTACTAGGAAGAAAACTCAAGTGGCATGGGGGAAATGAGAGTGCCATCAGGAATAGAATGGTCCCAGAAGTCCTCACAAAGGAAACAGTTAAGCATAGACTCAAGTGAATGAGGGAGTTTGGAGTAGTCAAGACACAGAGGGTGCTGGAGTGGAGCTTCCCTACTAGGTGGTGGGAGATGAAGTGTCCTGCTTAGGAAAGGTCTCCAGTCCTTTCTCTGGGGATCCCCCCCAGCAAATGCAGCACCCCACCCCCAGCCCTGTTACGTATTTTTGGCCTAGCCTTTGACAAGGAGAGGACTTGAGGTGAGCGAGTGGAGCCTGTGACGAGGGCCCTCTCCCCGCCTTTCAGACGCTGAGCCGGACATCACACCCAACTGGGGTGGATGAAAGCTTCTGGAAGTCACATAATTCACCGCACTGTAGAGCAGCATTTGCAGCCCTGTCCGCCTTCCCAACCCGCCTTCCACGGTGCCACCTTCTCCTCTGCTTCAGAGGCCTGAGGGAGGGGAGGCCCGGCGTTAGGGAAACAGAGCCGGCAAGAGAAAGTTGGGCGAAGCCAGGAGATGCGCGTGGCGGGAAGCGGCTCTGCCAGCGCAAGTGTGAGAAGCACAAAAGCTGGCGGTGGACTTTGGTTCAAATCCAAAGGCCCAGAAATCAGTGGCTGAGGGTTTAGGTCCCTGAATCCAAAGGCCCAGGAGTCAAGTCGTATGGCAGGAGAAGATGGGTATACAAGGCCACGCAGGGGCGCGAGGCCACTCCCTCCACCCTTCAGTGCTGCGGGGTCCTCGGCACACAGTGCCCAGCACACTGGAGAAGCCACTGTGCTTCACTCCCTTGGCCCTGAGGACGCAAGCCTCATGGGAAACGCCCTCCCAGAACTCAGAAGTCACCAAGGTCTGCAGCACCAAGGGACTCCCAAGAGACACCCCTCCTCCCCGTGCACTCCTGGGAGTGTGTACAGGGCTGGAGAACAGAGCCGTGCTTTGGCAGACTGCCAACTGCTGCCACCTGGATGTGGCTGCAGGGTTGCAGGCAGGGTCCTCCCTCTGGACCTTGCTCAGTCCATGGGACTCACCCACCACAGGAAAAGCCTGGAAACTGCGAGGCCAGCCCTCGGCACTCCCAGTGTCGTCGGAAGACTCGTGGTGGCTGTGTTCTGCAGTGTGCCTGATTCTGTGCAGGGCCCCAGGGCCACAGCCGTGTCCCTCTACCACGCCTCCTCCCCGCTGGCTCTCGTCCTCAACCGGGCTGCCGGACTGGCTGCCAAAGGAAATAAAAGTAAAAACAGAGTGAAGCTGATATCCTGTGCCTTCCACCCTCCGCCTACACTGAACAAAGTGAAGAGTCAATGCCAAAGGACAGGACGCGAGGCGGGAGACGGAAGAAAGAGTAAGCAGATCTGAAGATGACACCAGGAAGCCCAGCCTAGGAGAGCCGACCAAGGGGAAGAAGCTCCTCCCTCACCTGGTGCTGAGGATTAAAATGTGGAGCCCGGGATTGCTTCCCAAACCACACCTCTGTGCCATGTGCAGCCCTGGGAGTGGCCTGTGTTTCTCCCAGAAGTGCAGCATTGAAGCACAATGCATCCCGTGCTTTTTTCTTCCTCGGGCATTACTGTGCTGTATTGAGTTTAGCAATTACCAACCAGGCGTGGTGACACACACCTATAATCCCAGCAGTCTGGGCAGCAGAGGCAGGAGGATTTTTATGTCTGAGCCCACCCTGTCAGCTCAGTGACTTAGCAAGACCCTGTCTCAAAATAAGACATAAAAAAGAGTTTGGGATGTAAAATATTTGAAAAAGTGTGAAAGCTCTGGGTTCAATCCCAAGGACAGGGCCGGGCATGGTGGCACATGCCTGTAATCCCAGCACTTGGGAGGCTGAGGCAGGAGGATTGTTGCAAATTCAAGGCCAACCTGGGCTATGTAGTGAGTTCAGTGGCAGCCTAAACTATACAGTGAGAGCCTGTCTCAAAAATTTAAAAAATCAAAATAATAAATAAATAAAAATCCCAAAGACAACCAAAAAGAAAGAGGAAGGGAAAATGTTAATGGTTTTTCCTCACAAGGGGTAGATTTTTAAATTTTAAATTCTAAATTCCATAAGGTAAGAAGCCAGTGGTACCATCTTGGACTGACAGTCCCATTCATACCAGGAAAAGCCTCGCTCTGCTGAGGAGTCCTCCGCGGATCGCACCTTGACGGTGGGGCTCGGATGAGCAGCTGCTGTGAAGACTCCAGCATCTGGATACGAGCTCCATTTGCAGCACTAAGGGTAACTGATGAAGAGCGGCCAGTGCCTGGGATGCAATGTCCACTCCCACTGGGGAGCATCTCTTGATAAGTGGAAATAATTTTTCAGGCAAAAATCTGATGCTCTTAAGTTTACTTTTTTTTTTTGGTACCAGGAATCGAACTCAGGACCTTGTGCTGCCAGGCAGGCACTTGTGCCACTGAACTATATCCCCAGCCCAATGCTCTGAAATTTAATAATCTACTTCAACTCTATGTAAGATTCAAAAATGGAGAGAGCTTTTACTGAAACTGTGCTTTTTTTTCAAACTGATTGACTTTTTGAAAACCCCAAACTCACAGGATATCCAAAAATCAACAGTGTTTGATATAAAATTCCTGCTAGAAAAATAGTCTACAGGCTAACTTTCCTTAAAAAAAAAAAGTCCTTCATGATACTTGCCACCAGTTTGGGTGTGTTTGTTTGTTTGTTTGTTTATTGTTTTTTTTTAGACAAGGTCTCACTGTGTAGACCAGCCTGGCCTCAACCTCATGGTGATCCTCCTGCCTCAGCCTCCCAGGTGCTGGCGTGCATCACCACACTCAACACCCAGTTTGTATTACCTTTCTAATAACTGCACCCACAAGCCAATCAACAGTTTCTGGGAGTATTTGGCACAGTTAATGCAGACATGTGCAGTACAGGATTCCTAATTCCTGAGTTCAGATCTGTGTTCACTAAGTCACTAAGGACTCACATCTGGCGATTCACTAGAACACGGTCTGTTCCTCCCAAGGGGGACGCTAATAGCAGTTTCTCCTGGTGAGGCTCCAACGCTCTACAGCGCTCTGAGGCACTGACCAAGATGCTGAGACGCAGCAGGGATCGCTCATTACCTTCTCAGGCTGTGCAGATCACGCTTGGGGAACGAAACATTTGAAAAACTGCAGAAAATTGAAACTTTGGTTATCAAAATGGCAAGTCACTGCTTAATGATATTCTTGCTAGATAATCCTACAGGCTTTGAATTTGCATCTAGCTTATGAGCCATATTGTTTTGTTTGATATTTTTAATAAACTTTAAGAGTAGTTTTGGACTTAGAAAAAACCTGAGACACAGTACAGAATGTTTCCATATATTGTGTCCGATCTCCCCACAGCTGTCACCTTGTGTCACCACGATGCTTCTTACAATCCATGCACTGACACCCATGCACAGTTACTGCTAGGCTCCACGCCTTACGCCAATCTCCTTATTTCCAGCTCCTGTCCATTTTCTGTTTTAGGGTCCCATCCAGGGTACCACCTTACACTTAGCCATCACCTCCCCTCGGGCCCTCTTGGCTGTGACAGTTTTTCAGATGTCTCTTGTTTCTGATGATCTTGACAGCTTGGATCTTGATAGCTTGGAGGTGTCTGGGTCAAACGTGTCTTGAGATGTCCTGCCTTGAAACTTTGCTTAATGTTTTTCTGACAGTTTGACAAGGATTCTGGATTCTGGGAGGAAAATCACAGAGGTAAAGGGCTGTGGAGAGAAGCACAGTCCCTGTTGTCCCTGGTCATCGCCGCGGAGGGAGGTCTCTCCAGGTTTCTCCACTCAGACGCCCCCCCCCCCCCCCCCCCCCCCCCCCCCCCCCCCCCCCCCCCCCCCCCCCCCCCCCCCCCCCCCCCCCCCGCTCCGGGACCCCACCCAGCCTGTCATCTTACCACACAGCCCGCACTGAGCCAGGACAACTTACGCTCCCCTCTTTGAGGGCAGAGCCACTGCATCAATTATTCAGGTCTCTACATGGGATATGCCCCATGTCCCCTAGTCATTAATTTATTCAATAGCTTATTTATGTGAGTATGAATCATGCATATTTCATATTGAGGGTTATAATCAAGTACCGCTTCATTTATTTTATTGCTTTAATTGTTCTGGCTTTGGCTATGAGAGCTTCTAATTGGCCACTGTGTCCTCTGATCTATCCCCATGGATGCTTTTAATTTTTCTCCCTCCCCCTAGCCAAAAAAGCCTCCTTACTTTTAGGAAGTGGTTCAGGTCCATCTTATGTATTTCCCGTCCTCGTCCTAAGCCCAGCCATTTGTTCCAAGAATTGTTTTCTCATCCTGAAAAGTAACATCGGGAATTAAGATCAAGGCACGCACTGGACTGCAGGGGTGTCGTTTTTAAGGGTGTGTGTGTGTGTTGGCCTATATGTAAGCATGTCTCTGTAAATGTTTCTAAGGGAACGTTCTGTGCCTGCATTAAGGCAAACATGAATCAACACTGATGTCTCCAACTCCAGTCCATCACTGCATCGGTCCTTCTAGCCTCCCAATGACTGCTTATCTGTAAAGGTTCACCCAACAGTGAGAACTCTGCCTCCTACCCTTTGTCACCTGTTCACTCCATTGCTCAGCTACAATACAGATGAATCACAGTACCGGAATTATTGACCTGTAACACCTAGGAAACAACTGTATCAGCTACTGTATGGTGCCCAGGCTCCGTTCTCTTTAATTTTAGTATCAAAGTTTCCAAAGATGATTGGGTCAACAACTTTCTCTACCATTCACTCCAGTAAAGTTGGACATTGTGACTTTTTTTTTGGTGCCAGGGATTGAACTCACGACCTCATGCTTGCATACTTGCTAGGCAGGCGCTTAGGCTGCTGAGCTGAACCCCCGTCCCTGGACATTGTGATTTTTAACCAATAGGCAAACAACTGAATGATGCGTCAGTAATAAAGGAACTTCACATATACATGAGTATACATAAAATATAGATTTCATTTGCTTAGAAAAAAAATAAATTATAGAAAAAGATAGAAGATTAAAGTTTTATACTGAAGAAAAAATGGAAATTGAGCTTTTGCAAATGGGAAAGCAATCAAGAGTTAGAGGGAGCAGGAAGGACGGGGAAGGGAAAGGAACAAAAAAGAATTAAGATGTGTAATATTCTAGCACTCAGAAGGCTGAGGCAGGAGAACCGCAGTGAGTTTGAGACTGACCACAGGGTGGGCTACATAGTGAATTCAAGGCCTACCTGGATTACATAAGATCCTGTATCAAGAAAAGAAAAGAAAAGAAAAGAAAAGAAAAGAAAAGAAAAGAAAAGAAAAGAAAAGATAGGGGCTGGAGATTTAGCTCAGTGGCGTAAGCATTTGCCTTGCAAATGCATGGTCATGAGTTCAATCCCTGGTACCCGTTTAAAAAAAAAAAAAAGATGTGTTATATATGTGTACAAACCTCTCACAATAAATGTAATCATTAAGCAGTGCAAACATATACTAATTTTTAAAAAGGTAAAAAAGATCTGGTATAAGTGGTCATCAGTAAATTCTGCAAACTGGACACCTTGGCCAATTCCAGCTGCTTGGGAGTCTCAGCCAGGAAGATAGCAAGTTCAAAGCCAGCCTAGGCAATTTAACAAGACCTTATCTCAAAATAAAAAGTAAGAAAGGCTGGGGATGTAGCTTAGTGGTAGAATGCCCTGAGTTCTATCTTCAGCACCTAAACAAGTAAAACTTCTGTGTCCTCACTTTTCGATATACTTTTATCTGTTCATGTCGTCTGTCAACTGCAGTTCACCATGGGTCCTGATGCTTAGGAAGTTTTCCTGTTTTATGGCCACTGTTTTTGAATTTCCATGTTAATTTTCTCCTGGGAGATGAAACATTAGGCCACACTAAGACTTGCAAGAGCCTGGAATAAACCGCACTAATTTTCAGGTCAGGTAAAGCTCTGTGTGCACTACTTTTTAAAATCTGCACATTAATCTAAAATTTTCCTACCCCGCCACCTATTTCTACACCTGTATCACCCATACTTACACAGATTCACTGAAGCCCAAATTAGAGCTATCGTCAATGCTAAAATAAAATTATCTTTGGAGTTTCATGCATTTTACAGCAATGAGAAGGTCAAACTTCAGGAATTATTTCTAGCCCCTACTAGTTTAAAGAAAAATACTGATGAAATGAACTGATTTTTAAAAACCGGCCCTCTGTTTTCCCTAAAAACAGAGAAAATTCAAGGTAGCATAAGTGTATTGTTGAAAGTAACTCTCACACTTCGAAAGTGTGGTTCAGGCAACACAGGCAGGTTGACAGCCACCTCCAACGTTTCCAGGCGGTTTCCGAGGCAGTTTTAATGAGGGGCGATTCTGCAGACAATGGAAACTTAAAACCTCCGAGGGGCTGTTAGGCCCAAACATGCCAAGAACATAAAGCATCCTGCAGTTTCGCTTCAGAGGCCTCCTGTGCCAGCATTTCACTTAGATAAGAAAAAGTCCTTTTTTGCAGCGATCTTCTTAGATGCTTTAATTTGACACTCTCTGAAAGTGATACTTAAGTCGTGGTAAATCACATGTAATTGCAGCCATCTGCTCTCCGTTATTTCACTGTGGCTCTGCTATCAAAGACCCCGAGAAAACAAAATATTTCTTAATTCAAGTGCTTTCAGTCTAAATGATGCTTCGCCCATCCAGGTCAATTATTTTGACATACACTCCTAAAGCAGAAGACATTACATTAGAAGCTCAGGAAAAGCTAAAACTCACAACCGCATTCTAGAACTTGGGCTGCGCGTTTCTGTTGCACCTGCTCACTGGTAGCCTGCTTAAGAGTCCAGCTCTGAGCCCTCGGCCCCCCCAGCCCCTGGCTCCGTGGCTCACAGTGTTTCAGTGATGGATGAGCTCAGGCAGTAGCAGTTACCGCGAGGATCAGGGAAGGGGCTGGGGCTGTGGTAGAGAAACAGCTCCAGAGGGTGGAAGAAAAAGAAGACTGGACAGCCCGGACCACCAGATGCACACCGGACTACAGAGGCTGCTGTTTACCGAGGGACTTAGATTCTGTGTCCTCTTCCCCACCCGTCTTTCTCCTGGCAACTCCAGGATGCAGGATGACAGGGAGAGCTGGGATTCAAGGACTTAGCAGGGTCACTCAGGCGTCACTGTAGTCGAGATTGAAAGCCTCTAGGTCTGCCCAGACCATGGCAGAGCTTGCCTTGGAGGTGCAGAGAAGGGAGTGAAGTTGCAGTGGTGGACAGTGGTGAGAGTGAGAGCTGATGGCACAGGACGAGCCATCAAAACTGATGGGGAATCAGCAAAGTTCACACTGCGACCCATGCAGCCAGCAGGGTCCCGAGAGGCGGCAACTGGAGATTAAGAAAAAATTATAGACACAAACTAAAAGGAGAGCTGGAACTGGGTGGGACCTGACCTCTAGGATGGAGAGGCAGGGACAACCCAGGAAGGTCTTTATTTACACATAGTAAAAAAAAAAAAAAAAAAAAAAAGGACCGCATCTAATGTGCAAGGTCTCGGTGTTTTGCTGGGAACGTTGAAAGGGAAACAATCACAACTATCTGTGCTGTCGCTGACCGGGAGGAACACCAAGGCCAGGCACCTGCTGGCCAACTGTTTGTTCACGTGGCTTGCTTTTATGTGGTTTATGTTTATATGGCTCTGGAGCTCCACTTTCTCTGGGCTGGCCTTGCTCTAGCCCCACAAGTGTGCAAAATCTCCAACTCGGCCACTGCCCATGAGTTTATTCACAATTAACTGATGCTTTCTTTCTCCCCTGATAACCAAAGGGTTCTTTGGGTTAGAAGGGATTTTTGAAGTTACCTGGATCAACTTCCTTGCCACTCACGGCTGGCACAGGGTAACTGAGTCCCTCCTGGGTCACCAAGCCCCTCCTGGGTCACTGAGTCCCTCTTCAATTATTTTCAGGGACAGAGGGGTCCTTGGCAAATTCTGACCACTGAGGAGTCACCTACAATTATTTACAAGAAGCAGTCAGAAAGCTCCTGGTTGCTCACATGTGTAATCTTGAACACAAGCTCTGAAAAATAAGATGCCTTAGAGGCTGTCTCTCAGACGGGGGGCTGCAGTGAGTTCCCAGGGTCCCAGGAACGATCCCTCGTAGGTGCCCATCCTGAAGAAAGCAGTATATGCTGAATGAGGGTTGCAAAAGCAAAGCACAGGGGATGTCAGAATGATGTCAAACCAAGGCGTGCCATTTGGGTGGCCGACCTGCGCTATCTGGGGAAAAGCCCCAGGGGAGGTGGTCTATGGCTTCAGCCCACCAGCACCCTGAGGTGAGGGAGAAATCAGCAGCCTGAAGGCAGAGGGAAGCAGGAAAGGTCACACACAGTCTGAGTCGCAAAGCTGGGACTCACTTTCTCATCTTCCTGTTCTCATTTCTTCATCTGTGCAGTCAAGATTTTGTCCCAAATCTTGCTAATATTTTAATTTTGCTTCTCAGTGTTTGGGAAAAATAATTAGCATTGCTTTTTCCCTGCATCTGAGATGGGATTCCTTTTTCATCTTGCTCCTTTTTCTTCCTCTCCTCCTCCCATCTCTCCCCCATTCTCAGCTCCCTTCCCGTCTCCGCAAAGTCTGCCTCCCTGATTCCCACCACCTCTCTTTTATTTTACTGGTTAAATTACTTATACTCTTGAGTTTCTCATGTAAGAGAAACTATGTGACGTTTAACCCGTGTCTGATTAGTTTCACTTAGCACCATGGAGTCAAGGTACATCCGTTTTCCTACAAATGGTTCAGATGTCTCCTGCTTTCAGCCTCCGGAGGGCTCCGCTGTGTGACTGCATGTTTCTCCTTATCCACTCCTCTGCTGATGGGCCTCCAGGCCATTCCCCAGATGTAGCTGTTTATCAATGGTGCTGCTATAAACGTTTCGGACTCTTTTGAGAAGACACCCAGAAGGGCTGTCGCTGAGCCAAACAGAACATCTCTTTATTTAGTTTTCTGAGGTCCTCCATACTGATTTCCACAGTCACCGTGCTAGGTCGCAATCCAACCGACAGTGTAGAGGGTTCCCTTCATCCCATAACCTCAGCAGAATTTCTTGGGTTCTTGAGGACAGCCTTTTTTTTTTCTGGAATAAGGTGGAAATCATTAGGTTGTTTTTGTTAAAGGTGTGCAGGAAACAGAGACCACTTGGGAAAGCTCTGTAGAAGTGACCAAGGTGGTGGAGTCTCTGCTGTGGGTGGGGCAGGCTGAATTTGGAGAGGGCAGTAGTAAGCAGGAGGCAGGGGGAGAGCGCAGGGTGGGAAGGGCAGGGAGGAGTTTGCTGCCTGAGGAAGCTAGGGATGGAGACTGTGCTGCTGGGCTTCTCCAAGGGCGGAGCAGGTGTGAGGTTTCTGGGGATGCGTGGTGCAGATGGGCGTGGCTTTGTTCCTCCGTGGTTTCCCGCCATGCCTGCGATGATAATCAGTTTTGATTGGTATTTCTCTAACGTCCAAAGATGCCAAGCAATTTTCATTTACCTATTGACCATTTGTATTTCTTCTTCTGAGAGAGGTCTGTTCATTTCAATATCCCTTTTTTATTGGATCTTTTATTTAGGGAGGCACAGTATTTTGAGTTATTTATGTATTACAGATATTACTCCAGGTCTGAGTAGTAGTTGGAAAACAAATTCTTGTCTCATTTTCTAGGCTGTCTCTTTGTTTTCCTGGCTGCTTCTTGGCTGTGCTTTTTAATTTGATATAACCACACTTCTTTGTGCCAGCACCATGCTGGTTTTATCACTGTAGCTTTGTAATCTAACTTCAAATCTGGGATAGTGATGTCTCCTGCTTTTGTTGTCCAGGGTTCCTTTTCTGCTCTGGGTCTCTTCTTGTTCCATGTAAATTAAACATTTTTTTCTAGTTCTGTGAAGAATCATATTTTGATTGGAATTGTGTTAAATCCATCGTTTTTGGCCATTTTGACAAAGTTGCTTCAACTTATCCAGGAGCAGGGGATTCTTTCCATCTTCCAGTGTCCTTTCAACATACAATAATGTTCATTATAGAGGTCTCACACTTCCTTGCCTAGGTTAATTCCTAGTATCTCATTTTTTTTTCTTGGTACATGTTTGCAGTAAGTAATGATTACATATATCATGAGGATTTGGTACATGTACATAACACATCTTGGTTCTTTCTCCTCCCTACCCCTCACATCCCTCCCTGCTCCATCCAACTGTTGGTCCACATGTCATTTGCAAAGCTTTACTTCCATTCCACTCTTCCCACCGCCCAGTTTGTCTTTATTCTTTGAAGCCTCTGTGAATGGGACAGTTTTTCTGATTTCTTTCTCTGGATTCATTGTTGCTATATAAGAATGCTATTGCTTTTTGTTTACTGATTTTGTATCCTACTGAATTTGCTGAATTTCTTAGTTTTAAGCAATCAATTCTTCTGGCAGGATTGTTTGGGTCTTTTATGTGTAGCATCATGCCGTCTACAAACGGGGGAACTTTGGTTTCTCCATTTTGTATACATATTCCTTTTATTTCTTTCTCTTGCCCTATTGCTCTGCCTAACTTTTGAATAACATACTGAATGGGAGATAAAAGTCAACACCTCATCTTGCTCTTAATTTTGGAAAAAGTGCTTTCAGTTTTTCCCCTTTTGGCATCATGTTAGCAGTGCATTTATAAATGGCTTTTGTCAGCTTGAGATAAGGCACTTCTAAGTGTAGTTTTCTTATGAATAGAGGTTAAATTTTACCAAGGCCTTTTCCGTGTCCATTGAGGGACCCTATGGCTTCTGTCCCTGCTTCTGTTTATGCAGTGTAATGCATTTGCTGCGTGACATGTGTCGAGCCACCCTTCCAAACCTGGGATGAGCTCAGCTTGATCATGATGAATGATCTTTTTAGAGGTTTGCTGCATTCTGTTTGCTGGTACCTTATTAAGGACTTTTTCTGCTGTGCTCATTAGGGAAGTCAACCTGTCACTTTCTCTTTTTTGCCAAGTCCTTGTCTGGTTTGCTATCAGGGTGATGCTAGTTTCTAGGAATGTGTTTGGAAGCGCTCCTTTTGTTTTCAACTCCTTTGGAGAGTCTGAGAGGTACTGATGTTAAATCTTTCCTGAGGCTCTGGTAAAATCTGCATTGAATCCACTGGGTCCTGCTAGGCTTTCCTTAGTTGGCAGGGTTTTTATTACCGCCTCTATTTCCTTGCCCGTTATTGGATTCTTCAGGTTTTTATATCTTCTTTGTTTAACTGTAGTTAATTCATTCATATCTAGAATTGTAGCCATTTCTTCTAGGTTCTCCAGTTTATTGAACTATAAGTTTTGAAATAGTTTTAATAGATAATAATCCTCTGGACTTGGGCAGTATCTGTTGTGATTTTGCCTTTTCTACTTATAAGTGCATGAATGTGATTTTTTTCTTTTCTTTTCTTTTTTTTGCTAAGTTTGACCAAGGGTTTAAAAATCTTGCTTCTCTCAAGAAACAACCCTTTGATTCATTGACCCTTTGTACTTTTTTAGTCCCAGGTTCATTAATTTCTGATCTGATCTTTCTAATTTCTTTCTTTTCCTAGTTTTAGATTTGGATTGTTCTTGTTTTTATAGGGCCTTGAGATATATTATGAGGTTATTTATTTAACATCTCTCGATTACTTTATTTTGTGAATTCACTGCTGTAAATTTCCCCTTTTGAACTCCTTTCATTGTGTTGCATAGGTTTTGATATGTTGTGCTTATGTTGTCATTTAATTCTAGGAAACTTTTAATGCCTTCCCTGGTTTCTACTGTGGCCCGTTGATTACTCAATAATATATTATTTAATGTCCATATATTTCTCACTTCTTTGGCTGTTGACTTCTAGTTTCATCCAAGTACAATCTGATTGTACTGCAGGGAATTATTTCAGTTTTTTGGTATTTATTTAAACATACTTGGTGGCATAAGATATAGTCAGTTAGGGAAAAAGTTTCATGTGCTGCTGAGAAAAATGTATCCTCTGTTGTTGTTGGATGAAACGCTCCGTGGAGTTCATTGTTCAACGATGTGGTTTAACGCTAGTATTTCTTTGCTGATTTTTTGTCTGGTTGACCTGACTTGTGAGAGTGAGGTACTGAAGTTTCCCCTCTATGATTATATTGGTGTCTGTCTGGAGACAAGATTTCTGAGAGGAAGTTGAGGTTTTGGAGGTCCTGGGTCCCTGTCGGGGTCTAGCTACGCTTGGGGAACAGCACGGGGAGGGGTGTGGCCTCTGCAGTTCCTAGAGCTCAGTCTGTGCTGAGTAGAAGCCCTTTCCTCTGGCCCATTGTGCCATTCCAGACTCTTGTCCTGCCAACCCACACACCAGATCCACCACCACCACACGCGTGTGTTTCCTGTCACACAGGCCGTGGGGTGTCCTCCTGAAAACTTTGGCTTTTGTCCTTGTGTCATTTGCCCTCTGATCGTGGGCTAGACATAGCATTTGTAAAATATCTGTTAAAATAATTTGAGGCCAATGACAATGTTACCATCCTCAGAAGATTTGACCTGCCTTTGCTTAGCAACCCAAGGTAGAGTTAGTCCAAGGATCTTTAATAAACAGCACAAAAATGTTTAACTATTTAACTATCTAACTATATATAGCTATATAGATAGCTTCCAAATGAGTATCACCCCTGAATGCCCCGTACTTGGAAATGTTGTTTTAACATGGGTATATAATGTCAGGCACACACCTGTAATCACAGCACTCTGGGAGGCCAAGGAAGTAGGATCGCAAGTTCAAACCCAGCCTGGGTAACTTAGTGAAACCCTGCCTCAAAATTTAAAAAAATATGAGTCGAGGCTCTGTAGTGAACACTTTGGGTTCAATCCTCAGTACTTCAACAAAAATAAATCTAGATTTTGAAACAAGCATAGTCATCATCTCTTGAAGTTTGGGCAAGTTGAGAACTCAGAGGCGGCACAGAGGGCCATTCACACGGAGTCTCTGGAGACGGTGGCAGCAGATGCCTGCTCAGGCTCTGACCGTGGCAGTGCTTCCAACATGGCTCCTTATAGGGCTGGAGGCCAGGCTGGTTGCTGGTAGGAGGCTGGGTCTGTAGCTCCCACATGGACCTCTCTGAAGAGCTGCTTAGGTGTCCTCAGCATGTCCCCAAAGTGATCCAGGTGACCCGGAAGGGACCAGCTGGGCCTTTTGTGACCTGGCCTCAGAATTCCTACACGAGTGCATCCACTGAGCCCCACTGGTTACCCAGGGCCATCCCTGACTCCGTGTGCCAGGAAACTGACAAAAGAGCATGTGCAGGAGGCAGCAGTCACTTCCTGGAGACCAGCTACCTGGATCATACCCCCAGCTGCTCGGTGGCTGAGGCAGGGAGGTCACAAATTCAAGATCAGCCTGGGCAACTTATCAGACTCTGTCTCAAAACAAACAAAAAACAAACAAGCAGGGCTAGGAGTATAACTCAGTGGTAGAACATCCCTACAGTCAACCCCCAGAAATGAAAAAAAAAAAAAATGTAGAGACAAGCCAGGGTGGTGGTGCATGCCATAGTCCTTGCACATAGGACCTGAGGCAGAAAGATTGCCATGGGTTCAAGACCAGCTTAGTCTACATAGCTAGACCCTGTCATACAAAATCGAAACACAAACAAAAGAATGCAGGGACAAGCAGAGAATCCTGGGACCCCTGGACATGGAGTACAAGGGTGGGGATGGAGCAGAGGACAAGTCTAAGAGTGAGAGAAACTGGGTTAAATGCCATCCAGGACTGTTTTTTTGCTGCCCCTGATGTCAGCTATCAGGAAGTCTCCAGGAGTGAATTTCTGAGCACTCTTTTATACTATCAACAATCGTCCTGCAGAGCTTGCATTTGCTGGCTTTAGGTTTTCCTGGGTTGTGTGAGGTTTTCAAAACAGAAATTGACTTGTTCCCAGCCAAGAAAGTCTATAGCTTCCTGCATGTAGCCTGAACTGCAGGGAAGCATCTAATCCATAGCCGAGGCTCACGCACCCAAGGCCCTGCAGGCGGCTCTGCAGGGCTTTCTCTCCAAAGTGCTCTATGCTGACATCCACAAAGGTTTCCTCCATGGCGCCTCCCTGTCCACGGTTCCACTCTGAAGCCCTGCGTCTTCCATCGGAAAGGACTCGCAACTCCCCATGGAGAGCCACAGAAATATTGATCTGCATTCTAGTGATAATAAGTAATTCCTTTGTGTGTGTGTGTGTGCGCGCGCGCGCGTGTGTGTGTGTGTGTGTGTGTGTGTGTGTGTGTGCATGCATGTTCCTGAGTGTTGCAGTTTGGAGTAGAAGTTCCCCCCAAAGCTTCATGCACTCACAGGTGGGGCTTTGGAGTGACTGGACCACTAAAGCCCTAGCATTCTGCCCTCAGCAAGCAGGGCCTGGTGGGAAGAGGGTCTCTGGGGGTGTGGCCTGGAAGGGTGCAGCACCTGCCCTGGCCCCTCCCTCTCTGCTTCCTGGTCTCCCCACTGCTGTGAGCTGCTGTTCTGTGCCCAGGCCCTTCTGCCTGGGAGCCAACAAACCAGCAATCCCAACCATCATCCACAATAAGCCTCTGCTCTTTTCAGTGTGGGCACTGGGTCTTTTTTCCCAGAGCGAAAATGACTGAAACACTGAGGATTGAGCCCAAAACCTTCGCATTGAGCTATTTTATTTTGAGGCAGGGTCTAGATAAATCAAGCTACTCAGGCTGAGCTAGAACTTGCAGTCCTCCCAGAGCACAGACCTAGCTATGCATCTACATAGCTTTATTTGCTTGCAAGATTTTGTTATTTTCAAAGTGGTTTTCGAAACATTGCTTCATTTGATGCATATTGTAACTCACTGTTGTAGCTGGAACAAGCTTCCTCCCCATTGGAAAAAGAGGAAGAGAACCCCAAGGATCTGAAGGACAGCAGCACTGGGTAACGCCAGAACCGTCCCCAGGTTCTCCACTTGGGCCCCGTCCCACCTTGCAGTCCTGATGCACCGACAGCTTGGGGCAGAAATCTCTGCAAGTTAAAAAAAAAAAAAAAACCACTCTAGTGTGACCGTGTTCCAAGAGGCTGGTGACCTCACCTGTTCATTATTAAATTATTATTATTTTAATTAAAAATGGGTCACATACAGACAATATTGCAGAAAACAGTTTCAGAACCAGCCCGACATATCAGCTACTGACATTTTGCAGGAAGTCTGCCCTCGCCCATCTTCTGAAACCCTAGAGGAGCGCTGGCTGTCTCCTCCTGCTTCCTGTCTCCCTCTCTGCAGAGCTCACCTCGGCTGCTGGCCCTAGCAGTGCCTCTCTCTGCCTTGCACGTTGCTGCCCTTTGGCCCCACAGGGAGACGTGAGCAGGGCAGCGTGGTCTCTGCGCACTGAGGCGGTCTGCATGAATGGCGCAGCTCCAGGCTGGCTGCTGAACGATTCCTTTGGCTTCTTCCACTTTTCTGGGTGTCTCACTACTCTCAGGCATGAGTGGCTTGGGAAAAGGTCTGGAGAACACCGAGGACACCAGCGATTCCTGTTGCAGAAAGCGTTGGTTCCACAACTCAGGTAGGTCGTAAGGGCTGATGACATCCCGGGACAAGCTGGATTTAAACCCAGCTCCCCCCTTCCCGCTCCAATACTTGAAACCGGGTCCTTCTCAGTGAATGACATCCTAGCCCCTTTTAATTTGAATTTTTAAGACAGTGTCTTCCTAAATGGCTAAATTGCCCAGGCTGGGCTGGAACTTGCAATTGTGCCTCAACCTCCCAGAGTGCTGGGATTACCGGTGTGCGCCACCACACCTAGCCAAACTTGGACATTTTATGAAGGGAAAGCAGGCCCAGGGGAGAGAAAGATTTTCCTAATGTTACACTTTCAGAAATGGATAAGCAGGGACCTGCCCAAAGCTCAGGACATCTCTGCACTAACTGCATGGCTGTCGTCCAGTCTTCCCTTGACCCAGCAAGCTGCAGACCGGTGACTTATCCTGCCCTTGCTTCCCAAGGGGAACGCAGGAAGCTGCCATGTGGGTGCTCGGAGACCTAGGCAAGCTACGTCCCTGGGGGTCCGCTGTGAGCTCAGGGTTCAGTTAAATACCTGGTTAAAGAGCAGAACATCTCTGTCCCCACCAGCACAGACCCCCTCTGCCTCCTAGGGAAGGCCCGGCTGGCCCACCTCAGCACACCCGCAGAGGCCCTGCCCGAAAGAGGCGGCCTCCCCACGGACCCCTCTGCCACCCCCTCACAGCCCCAGCAAAGGCGCGGCTCCTGGGGGTAGCAGTGTGGGTCTGTCCTCTTCTATAAGTTGGAGGAGCCGTTCAGCCGTCGGTGCTGCACTGGCTGCCCTTGGCCCAGGAGTTCTTTGTAAACTACCTCAGAAAGCGGCCTTAAGGGAAGGAGAGACGTTATCTCTCCCTAGACGAAGCCAACGTCCCACCCCAGCAGGTTTTTCAGAAATCATGGTGCCCGGCAGAGTTGCCATGAAAGTCACCCCTTGGAGAGTGCCCCCCCCAAGCCACACCTGGGTGACCAGAGCCACCCGAGGCTCAGGCCTCGACCGACCGGAAGGGCCTGCCCCAACCTCCCTGCCCGCCTCAGCAGGGAGGGGAGCCCAGCTGGCCCTGTCCAGGCGGGCATCTCATCCAAGAGTGCCTAGGGAGTGTCTTCTGTGGTTTTTAACAGAAGTTTTGTAACTGTCCACATTGAATTTGTTAATTTGATGAAAGATATTTATTCCTAAATCCTTTATAACTTGATATTGTTGTAAATTACATCTTTTTTTTTTTTGGTGGTTCAGGGGATTGAACTCACAACCATGTGCTTGCCAGGCAGGCACTTATGCTGCTGAGCTAAATCCCCGGCCCCTAAATTACATCTTATTAATTAAAAATATTTAATTTTTTTTTAACGGAGCTGAAGGGCAGCTTCAGGATCTTTCAGTCCTGAGCGCCCTCCGGTGGCTGTCTGGGTGACAACGGTTCTAAGCCGCGGAAGTGTTCACCCCCTGTAGAGGACAGAGTCACTTTGAACTGCATCCCTCAGATAAGTGACTCATAAGCAAGGCAGTTTCCTGCATCGGAGGAAAGCGAGATCAGAAGAAAGGCCTGTTCCTGTCCCCAGGTAATTGGAAATGCACTGGGCAAGGCTGACTTAGAATCACAGTGGCCAAGGCTGGGGACGGAGAGACGGAGCTACTGCAGCCGCACAGGCCTTGGCGGCGGTGCTGGGGCAGCGGAGCCTGAGTGCTCAGGGGAAATTTCAGGGGCCAGGGAGTCCCTGGGCCGGGGGCCAGGAAAGACCACATCTCCCACTGTGTCACCACCCCCAGACCTCGCTCTTTCTCTCCATCCTGATGGCAGCTCCAATAGCTGGCCCACGGGTGACTGCCCCAAATGCCAGCTTTCCAGGAAATGGTGGGGCAGGTCCTCCACCCTGCTGGACACAAAACGGGGTTTCTGACTCCTGCATGGCCGGGGCCATCTGTGTGACGCGCCACAGAGACTCGGTTCTTTGCCAGGAGCTTCTGGCATGGGGAAAGGGAAAGGGAGGCAGTAGAGGTGGTGGCCACAGATCAGTTGGGACCTGCTGTCCATCACAATGCCCAGGTCACCGAGGGGGAACTCAGACGAGGGGTGAGGTGTTCACTCTGGGGCCACAGAGGCAGGGAGAAGTCACAAAGAGGTAATGAACTCTGGTGGCACCAACATAAGGACCCAGACATGCAGAGTGGTCTGGAGAAGCTGGGGACAGGCGGGAGGGCTTGGCATGTGCTTAAAGGGTGTGTTTGGCTTCTTTCCTGGATCTTTTGTCTTTTACACAAAGCCTAAGGAGGGTTTTCCTCAAGACACAAGGGAGCCATGGAGAGTTAGCAGGAGAGTGGCCCACAGAAAAGCATCTTTGCACAGATTCTGTGAGTAAATGTCGCCCTCGTGCTGTGGTTTCTATGGCCAGATTCAGGCTTCTTGGCACCAGTACTGAGGTTGCCATGAAAGCCTGTGTGTCCCCAGGGCATCACCCACTGTGGACGGGGCCACCCTTCTGCCCAGTCCCCTGGCCTTCAGACTTCTGCTCCCCCAGGCAAGGTTGGCACCAGATCCCAGGGAGGGAGCTTGGTCCAAGGGTCCTGAAGGAGGGCAGTCAGTGGGATATGGGTGGGGCCACCTAGCCCTGGCCCTTACGAGGGATCCACTGGGACCAGTCCCTTGGTTTTACAGATGAAACCTGAGGGTGTTGTATGCCTATAATCTCAGCATGTGGGAAGCTGAGATAGGAGGATCGCTATGAATATGAGACCAGCCTGAACTACACACTGAGACCTTGTCTTAAAACAAAACAATACAGAATCAGCCTGGACTACAATCCCTCCATGGGAATGCAGGGACCCAGGCCCAGGCCCATCTGCCTCCTCTGGAGCCATTGGGCCTCCAGAGTCATGAGTGCTGGTCATTTCCAGCCTATTTATTCCCCTTGTTTTGCTTTTCTCTTTCCTGGAGCTGACCTGCAGGGCTAGAACACCCGGACAGGAAAGGGGTGCACAGACAGGAAGTAGGGTGTGGGGTGTGACCGGCCATTCACGTGTGTCCTTGAAACCTAGGACGGAGGCTGACTACGCTGTTTAAAGTACAGGGTCAGGTCATTAAAATACAAGAATAGAAACGGTGGCAGTTTGTACCAACTTCCAGCTTGTGGGTGATGCTAGGGCTCAGAGAAACAGGGGAAGAGAAAGCAACATAGTGCACCTCTTTCAGTGTCACTGTTTTAGTCACAGTTCTGTGGACAACAGACAGCAGGCTGCTGCGTGCTCCTGTACCGGGAGCTCCGCACCCCGAGGTGCAGCCACACTGCTGCCTCCCCATCCCGCAGCTGGATGCTGGGTGCTGGTGGGAAACCTCACCTTGGGGGCAGCAGCTGGACTTCCGGGACAGCAGAGAGTCTGCTGTGAGTCCACCGCACGGCCAGCTTCTGAGCACTGGCCCCTGGGCTGAGAGAAGACTATGGGGTTAAGGGCAGTGTCACGGTGGGAAGGAGCTCCATGGGGCTGGCCACCACAGCTTCTGGTCCCATCGCTGCCCTCTCTAGGGAGTTAAGGCAGAGAAGGGTTTGCGAGCTGGGCTGACAGTTTGCTCCATGAAAGAACCCATCCAAGTGTGGATACCCAATTGCCTGGGGCTGATATGGGGTTCAAGCTGGAAAGCCGCATCCCAGGGACCTCCAGCAACTTTGAATGCCCAGGACAGCTGTTCCTTGTGGTACTCACAGGTGCTGTGGCATGGGAGGTGAAAGGGTTGATGGCAGGTGGTGGGGAGGGCAGAGCCATGGCTGTGACTGCTCATTGCAGTAACCTGGAGGTTTCAAACTATTCCCAGTCAAAGGCTGTGGTGTGGCTGCCCTGAGGGCCTTAAGCCTCCTCAGCTTCAGGGAGGAGGAGTGAGACAGGGTGTTTTTCTCCTCTCATTGACACAGTGATACACTAATTTCAGGACATCCTAGCATTCTCCTGCACTATCGCAGTGACAGTGCTGCATGCTGGGTCCTGAGGGGACAGTAAGAGGCTCCCAGAAGAAAGGGACCAGCAGCACCTGCCAGCCAGTCTGCTGACTCGCCTCACCCTCCTTAAGCACCTAAGTGGCTATCTGTGACACAGGCAGCAGCCACTCAGGAGGCCAAGGGGCCACACAGCTCAGCCAATCAGAGAGCTCTGGCAGTTGGGCCCTCCAGACAGAGTCAGTTAAACTGGTGAAGGCGCCAGCAAACTGCCCTGAAGCTTCGTGAGTCAGGACAGTTTGGGCATCTCAGGCCATCAGGACTCTGTACCAAGCTGTCCTGGTCACTCAGTCAGGGGCAGCTGGTGGAACAGAGCAG
>PVLA01002583.1:212473-261399 GCA_004027455.1 Hydrochoerus hydrochaeris | reverse complement strand
ATATTAGTAAAAATAAAACATTGTAGACAGTATAAAACTTCAAAGGCAGGTAATAATCAAACCAGAGTGGATATTCTAGTGAATCTTGTCATCTTCAGTGCAGTTGCCTATACTCTCAGACTTGATACTATCAATCATAACAGCTTTGAATAAAATCTATCAATACAAAACAGCGATCCAACAAACCAGATTCAATTACGATCAGTCATGGTAAAACAGTGTAGGCTTTACAGAGCTTTAGATTAAGTTAATAGGAAATTAAGGATGATTACCACACTATATCCTGTTATTTCCGGGATTGCTCTCTGTGCCCTCAAATCTAGTACAGGTACAATGACTGGAACAGAATATAATACATCTAAGCAGAGTAGTGTGAGTAATATGGGTTTTAAATCCTCATGCATTATTAACAATATAGTGTATCAAGGCCATCTATGTTAGAGATTCTAGCCATCCTTCTCTGCCTCATTTCAGCTATGCTATTTTTCTGCCTTTGTTTGTCTAGTTTTCTCCTTCATTCTACTGCCTGCTCCACTCAATGAGGCCTTTCTGCCACTGTTCCTAAAATCCTGGTATTTTTTTTCCTCTCTCTCTAGAATGTCCTTCAGTATTCTCTGTAGGGCTGGATTGGTAGTCACAAATTCCCCCAGTTCCTCTTTGTCATGGAAGCATCTTGTTTCTCCATTAATTTCTAGTGACAGTTTTGCAGGGTACATCAATCTGGGCTGGAGGTTATTTTCTTTTAAGGCTTGGAAGACTTTGCTCCAAGCTCTTCTTGATCTGATGGTCTGTGTGGAGCAGTCTGCCATGAGCTTGATGGGCTTACCTTTATAGATAATCTGTTTCTTTTCTCTGAAAGCTTTTAATATTCTGTTTTTATATTGAATTTCTGAAATCTTGATTATTATATGTCTGGGTGTAGATCTGTTTTGGTTGTAGGTGGCTGGAGTTCTGTATACCTCACATAAATGAACATAATTTTCTTTTCCCATGCTTGGGAAGTTTTCCTTAATTATTTCCATGATTAGCCTTTGTAATTCACCTGTATGTATTCCTGCTTCTTCATTCATGTTTCTTATTCTTAAATTGTAGATTCTCTTGTCATCTTCTAGCCTTTGTATTGTGACTGCTTGTTTCCTTGTTATTTTTAAGAGATCTTTCCTTTCATGATCACACATTGCAAACTTGTCTTCAAGTTTTGATAGTCTATCCTTAATTTCTTTTAAGGAGTTTTGCCATCTTTCAATGGAGTTTTTAATTTCCTGGTAGTCTCTTTGAACCTGCTTCATGTATTCTATATTTTCTTTATATTCTTTATCAAATGTTTCTCAACATTTTTTGTGTTCCTCCCTTCTTCCATCTGTATCATCCTGAGAGATGCTTACTGAAAGCATTTCTTTTATTACTCTACTCATATCTTGCTTTATCTGATTTAATATTTCAGTTTTGATCTCATCTACAAGGTCAAAAAGATATCTCTTAATGTCCATTGAAGCCATGTCTGATGTTGAGTGTTTGCTGCCCTCAGTCTCCCTTGTTTTTCCTTCTCCTGGATCAGTGCTCTCAGGTTCTGGGCTGGGGTCCTCCTCCTGCCTCTCTCCTGTCATGGCCCTGGCTTCCTCCACACAGGTGTACAGTGGATGTCTCAGCCCCCTTCCCTGTTGGCCGCATTTCTTCTGAAGCACACTGGCAAGGGAACTCTGCCCTCTCCTGCCTGCTCTTGTCACTGAGGTGTAAGCAGCAGCTGTATTTGTCTGCTCCTCCCCACTGGGCCAACCAAACTTCAGCTGCCTTCACCTGGTTAGTGAGTGCTAGGCACAGGGAATCGATTTGGGACAGCTCATTGGGTCCCGGCCAGGGGTGCAGCCCAGTCCAAGCAAATCCCATGAATCTGCTCTGGGGAGGGAGCAACCAACTGAAGTCACTGTGGATCCCAGTTCAGGATCCTCCTGCCAGATTCCAACATGTCACCCATTTGGTCTCACCCTTTCCGTGTGTGTGGGGGTCTCATTCCCAGCACTGACCATGGATTAATGAAGGTCCCTTCACTGGCTCCGGTTTCCAATGGGCTCACCAACCCCCGACTTCAGTGCTGCTGTAGTTCCTGTGAGTAGTGGTGGGAACAAGTTTGGGTGGCTCTGCTGGATGGCACAGATTCAGACCTTTGCAAATTTGGTGGGTCGCTGTGAATGAAACTGCTGTGTCCCGTAGTTTTTACCTGTTTCAGTTGTAGTCCTGAAGTAGTTGATGAGCTTTTTTACCTTTTAATTTCTTCCGGTGTCAAGAGGATCCATCTCCCTCTGTCTGGGTCTCTCCAGGGTGTTTTATTCTGGCAAATGAATTGTTTCTCCTGGGAGGCTTTGTATTTTGTTGCTCACTGATCAGCCATCTTGTCTTCTCCATAGTTTCTGTTTTCTTTTGAAGTTTCTTGCCAGTTCACGATAGCTACTATACATTTTGGATTTTATTTACTCATTTAATTTCTCACATTAGTGAGGCAATTCAATGCTTACACCTATGAGAGTGATTTATTTCATTTATGAGTGTGGTCTGGAGACTTTTATAAGCAAATGTACACTACTTAAAACCAAAATGATTTTTTATATGGTAGAGAAATTGTTTCTTTATTATTCTTTTTTCCTAAAATATTTTTTTAATACTAGGCATTGAACCCAGAGCCTTTCATATAGTAAAAGTGTGAACTGCATCTGCAACTCTCAGAGCAGTTTTCCTACAATAACTTGTTATTTCACTCAGTTTTATAATTTCAGAATTACATTGTCAAGTGCTCTTAAAAACACCTACAGCATATTAGTTGAAATAAAATGACACAAATCAAAGTAATTTAATATTTTTATATTTTATTTTCTAAATTAATTTTGAAATAAAATGCTCTAATTGTAAAACACTAGGATAAAAAAAATCATATTCATTATTTAATTAGTGAATGATGTACCTACTCATCTATTTTTCTGTGTATGATGCAGTAAACAAAGAAGTTTAGTGCTTATAGTAAAAGCTGATGCTGGTATCTTCAGTATCTAGATTTGAAATAACTGTGCTACATACTTAGAGATCATACTGTAAATGTCAATGTAAGTTTAAAAATAAAAACAATTGTAAGTTATCATAACTTCTATAATGCAGTATGCATGCAAAAAAAGTATACATATAAAACTTATATACCAGGCCTGGGTATTTAGCTCAGTGGTGTAAGCACCTGCCTGACAAATGCAAGGTCCCGAGATCGATCCCCAGTACAAAAAAACAAAACAAAACAAAACAAACCTATGTACCTCTTTATTGTCTGCAGCTTCCTTACATTTCTTACCTTTGTGACATAGACAATATTATTTACATAAATGGAGGTTGAGGAAAAAGGGAGCCTAAGGAGAGAGCTGCAGCCAGCTATAATGGATCAGGTGCTTAGCTGTGAATAAGTGTATCTTTTGACAGGTTGCAAAGCATCACAAAATTATTAAAACAATAAAATACACCTTAAATCTTAAACTATTAGTGATTTCAAACAGAATATTACATTTTCAAGAGTGAATTTTACTTTTGAAGAAAACTTTGTACCTGAAATAAAATCTGATTAATAAATATACTGCTGTTAAATTTTCCTTAATAATCATGGTAAGCAACCCCTACTTTTTTACCTTGCTAAATGCATCAGTAGCATCTTATATAATACACACAAAAAATCCTTAAATAAGGCAGAATCAGTCAAATGTTCCAAAACACTGTTTAGGAATAAAGGTGACCAATACTCAGATTAATTAAAATTACATAATAAATACTAACCAACTATACTTATTTTTGATAAGTATATATAATTATGAAATACATATGAAAATGTATTTGCAAATCTTGAATTAAAATTAAGTCATTTACTTTTGATACATTTATGTTAGTCCTAACATCAATCATCTTTATGAAGAAACTGTTCCTTAATGTGACTCTTATAGAAGGACATATATTTATGGTATGAATCTAGGCTTTTTATTCTAACACAGAAATCTCATACTTTCAGCCATTATAGCAATTTTTATTTTGAAAAACATATGACAACTAGCTGGGATGAAATTGAAATAAAATATATAAAAGTAGACAACACAGCAATTTCGATTGTTATAACTACATAAAATTTTACATTGTGAGGTTAAGAAACATGCCTTCCTCTTATTTCAGTTCAGTGTTTAAGACAAGTGTATTGAGCAACACTAATGGTGATGGTAGCTTACAATTGTTTGACATATTTGACAACACATTGAAATTCATTAATTAGGAAAACCTTAATGCAAATTGCGTAACAATTTAAAAAAACTGTTGAAAACATAAATAAATTCTTCTAAAACACTTAGAATTATGAGAGCTTGGTCTTAAGTCAAAGAGCATGTAAGGTCAATAAGGGAATATGGTTTATTCTCTATGAGCTATCAACCTTGTTCAAGTATGGTAAGAGCTGCCAGTGAGGAAGATCTACCAACAGCCAAGAGAACAAATCAGGATGATCCTTTTGATGATGCTGTAATTGAAGTTCAGTGTTCAAAGCTCAGTCTATGCTGTTTTAAATGCCATTTGTGATAATTTTTTGGAGTTTATTCAAGAAATAGTTAAAATAGCTCTGTTTTATATTCAATAATGTTCTTTTGTCACTTACAAGTCTGTATAAATTTGCTCTTTTGTACCACACGTGGACACAGCACAATCCAAAGCAAACCAAACTTTAACTTGCTTAATTGGAAAATTTGAACTTCTCTGCCACAGATTTATTATATTAAATTATTTTGATATACTGCATTCTTCTTTCAGCAATTATCATCTGTAGTATAACAATTAAGAGGATGTGCCTTGCATTATGATGGGCAAAAGTACTGCTTATGAAATATTCCTACCAAGTTACAGTAATCAGATATGCATTTTGAAGTAAAATCTCTCAAACTCTGAGGTATCTTGCTCTGAACTCTTCAAAAATCATAGTGTTAAGAAATAAAGAGAAAAAAGATTTAGGTTCTATATCAGATTGAAAGAAATTATAATAAGCCATCTAAATGCAGTGCAGTATTCTGGATTTTATCTAATAAAGGACATTACTGAAATAATATTTGGAGAATTTAATAAAATATCTAGATTTGATAACTGATGTAATGGTGTTAATTTCTTTGATTTTAATGGTTGTTCACTGATTATAGATTTTCCATTAATCATGCTCCCTGGACAATGAGAACAAATTAACCCATGCTAGAATTTGTAAGCATTAACAATTTGAAATGCAGCATTTGGGGTAATACAGTCATGATATAATTTGACTTTGCTATAGTACAGGCCTTGCAATAATAGGGCTTTCTTTAATTTTTTCTTGAATGTGATCTTCTAAAACAAACAATGGTTTTGTGTCCTGTTGTGATTCTTCTTTTTTTAAAAAATGAAATTTACAATAATAATAAAATAGTAGACTATAAGAAATGGGAAACAGCATAAAAACATGTGAATCAAAGGTCACGATCAATAATTGCCACTATCTTTTTATTATGATCATTAATGATGATGGAAAAAAGAAGATGTCACCCTTTTTGTGTTTTTCTTTGAAACTCTTATACTCAGAGATAACACAAGAAGAAATTAGTGCAATAATGGCAAAGACAAAGAAGAGAGCAGAGGTCTCCCACATTGGGAGCTTGCCTCTGCCTAACCTCTACCCCAATATCTCCTTGAGTCTCTGATTAGATTTTATCATATGTTCTGTATGTCTTGAACCACTTCCATTGGTCTGAACACACCTATTATGTTTTCAGTGTGGTTTGCCTCCCAATGGTTCGTGGCTGAAAGTTTGATTCCAAATGATAATGGTAGCAGTTTGGGGAGGTGGGGGGCCTTGATGAACATTAGTGAGATGAGATCATGAAAGCATCACTGTTAGCAGGGATTAAAGTCTGTTGGGTGAGTCTGGGTAACTGGACCAGCTCCCTGGAGAGCGGGTTGTTCCAGGCCCTTGTTTCCCTTCTACACACAGCCTCTACACTTTCTTCTCTGTAGCATGTTGTCAGGCCACCAGTTGACTCTTGCCACAATGCCAGTGTTTTGAAACTCTAGACCCCAGAATCATGAACTAAATCATTTTATTTTATAAATTATTCATCCTCTGGTATCTTGTTACAACCATACAAAACAAATTAAGGAAACGTCAGTAAGTTAAAACAACCATATGGTTTTCTCTAAGGATAATCCTCTCTGTTCTTCAAATCACTTTCACTTTAAGAATAGTAGTTCATTTTCAATACAAGTCGTAGCTATACCTTGTAAAATCCCTTCATGGCCTTCTTTTTGCATAAACAGACTCATACCTAACAATTATTCTACTTTGTGGTTATCTTTTTAATATTCCTGTGTATAAATTGCTATTAGTGACTCATTTTAATCCTCTTTAATTTTAATAGCCAAATATGTTAAATATACTCCACAAATGTTTGCATAAGAAGCCGAGAATATATAGAGAATAGAGATAATATACACATGAACAATTCAAATGAGCCTCATCTGATCCACTTACATTAGCTTTGGGAAAAAAAATTGGAGCATATTTCTTATTCAAATACCAGTAGGGCTCAGAAACAAACAAAAAAAAAAGATATAGAGAAATAATAATAAAGAAAATGTTTGTGAAATGAAAATATATCAAAAGAAATATAACAAGTTGCATATTTAATAGTCCATTTTAACACTGCTTACCGTATCAGACCTTAGTAAAGGAGATGTAGACAAAAAAATGACTTATGCAATGCTGACTAGACCAGAGATATCCACATATGGATTTAATTACTCCACCAAGCAACACATAGTTTTGAAGGGAAGAGATGATCAGGAACTATTTACTGTCTGATGCATTACATAAAGTAGAATAGATAGGATGACACCATTTTGGCTAGAAGATTTTTGTATGACTTGAGTTCATTCAAGACTGGTTACCAGTTGTCATTTTTGCCAGAGATTTGGACATTACCTATAGTTCAAGACTTTCAGGGAAAAGGCTTGGATAATCTTGAGCAAAAGAGGTTGACTGGTCATGTTAAAGACTGCTCATGAAAGGAGCTAGACTTTAGAAATTCAGTGTGTTTAAATGCACTAACATCCTATTATTCAACTAAGTATGCCTTTTAACCTTGATGATCTCAGAAAAATGTACAGAGTTTCTGCCTTACATTAAATCACATATTTCCTTGGAAAGCTTATGTTTTGATGCCATTAATACACTGTTAACTTTATTTGCTGTGACCCACACAGCTCTCGAGTTTCCCAGGGTGAGGACCATGAAGGGCAGGAAGACAGTGAAGAAATAGAGGAGACACAGAAATCTGCTATTAGGTGGAGGTTTCTTTCCTTCTGGGAGGAAAGGAACTACCCCCTCAGTATAGGGGAATTTATTTATACATTTAGCAACTGAATGTCACATGACACCTTGTTGCCTACACTTATGACAACCTAAGGGCTTGATGTTCTGGGGCCTGGAGTTATTTGTTTTTCAATTTGTCTTCAGCGGTCTTTGTTCTCAGACCTGGCTGGCCGGCTCCCACAGATGTGGTCAAATTCCAGCTTAAGGGCTACCAAAATCAATACTTCTCATTTCATTTATTTCTTTCTAATACTCTTTATACATTAGTATTACTTATTTATGCTAGCTGCTTTTCAGCGTTTCACTGTGTCATTTGAAAAAATTGATAGTGTGGCCACTAATACTATTTTTATATGAGCAATTTAAAGTTGAACAATTCCCGAGAATTGGCCATACTGGGACTGGGAGAAGCCAACAGAAGGTCAATTAGCCAGCTTTTCCAGTAAGCTGTGCAAGGTGCATGGGTTCCAGTGCCTGTGAACCCACCGGTGTGTAGGCTAAGAATCAGCTCCCCCCTGCACCACCTGTAAGCACTCTAAGGGGTCAAAGGCTAGGCTGAGTTGCTAGCAACTAAGGTACATAAAGCAACTAAATGTATTGTTTGGCTGATTGTGCAGACCTGGGGTCAGTGGTCTGAGCATCCTTGGGAGGATGACAGTATGCAATATAACAAATATGGGGGATTTCCTTCTATCTTGTCTTTGAAATCCAATACTGTTCTCACTGTTTTGCTTTGTTCTGAATAATTGTTTTCCTTGATTCAATATTCTCTTTTGATTGGTTTTATTTTGGGTTTGATTTTGCTGTATCTGATAGAATGGACAACTATTACAAACATAACAGCTAACAATATGTTAGATATAGCTGTTTTCCTAGCATTATGCTTTGAAGTTCTGTACCAATATTGAACCTTTGTTTTGATTGGCTTCATTCTGTTTTGTTATGTTAGATTTTACTGTCTTTAAAATAAATTTTAAAAAAGCAGTTGAACACTTAAGTCATGTAGCCAAGCTGGCAGATCTAATGAGTCACTTAGGCTAATGTTTAATAATGATTATGTGATTTAATTCTGCTATGGTAGAACTTAAATGAATCTATATTGATTCAAAGACATCTTAAAAATAACTAAAACACATTTTTAAGTTTACCATAACATGATTGCTCAATAAAATTTATATTTCCTTTATTTCATTGTTTTTAAGAAATATTGAATAAGTGCAGTATATCAGGGCCTGTGCTAGTCACTGAGAATGAATAGTTTTGGCAAACAGTTAAACAGTTAAAACTCTCATTTTCTTTTATTGTAATGTATGTTAGAGACATAATAATCTACTTCCACAGATTTGGGATTAAATATAGTGATTTCATTGTTATCACAGTAAGTTTTAGCTAACATATATTTCAAAAGGCTTATCATCCACTTTAATTCATGATTTTACTCAGCTTTCTCTACATAATGCAAGTTTACTAAGAGCATTATGAGGGCATTTGTAACCACCACAATTTGCTTTCTTTTCTTTGTCCTGTTTTTTACTTTAAAACCCCCAAACTCTAGTTTTGAAAACTTCATTTCTTTTATGGCCTATAGAGTATAGCTTAGATGTTTAACTAGCAGTCAGATTTTAAACAGTGAGTGACCTTTGGTCAAATCCCAAAAGCCCTCCTCCTCACTTTAATTGATCATAAAAACTACAGAAAGGGAAAACAAATCTGCTGGTGTCCAAACTGGCTGGTGTCCACATTCTGTGTTCAGTTAACCTGATGTGTAAGAAGATCTTGAAACATTCCAAAGCAATGATAATGCTGCAAAAAGGTGGTGTCATGGCAACCCCCTGACCTCATGAACTCATACAGAGGTGTATAAGAAAAGGGAGCAAAAGAATCAAATTCAGCCAGCCAGTAGCCAGCAGTTTCAGTGGCCTAAACTGAATGTCCTCTGCAGTTTTAATTAACCTTTCATGTTTCTCAACTCTCAGTGTCCCATGAGTAGATTTCTTGAGTATGCTGTAACAGTGTAGATCACATTTTCAACTGAGAGCCAAATGATTACTTCTATATATACTAAAGATCATAATTCTCTTCATGATTAGACCTTAACTGATTTTCTTAGATTAATGATGATAAAACAAATTAAGAGGACATCACTTATAATGATGTTGACAGAGGCCCAAACTCAACTATTCTTATTCAGTATATTCTAAATATATTTTTAACAATTAAGATTAATGATTAAAGTTATTAGCACCATTGATGATTTTTCCAGGTGTAAAATTATGGAGTCATTAGATTTAAAATATAATCATAAAGTTATATGTGTAGAGGGTCATGCATACACAATTTTGAATATGAAACTGTCACAGAGAAAAATGTTAGCTAGCAAAATCTACATTAATGCAAGTATTAATGTTCTGCAGGAGACTTTCAATTCAGGCTCAGATAAATTGTTATCCTGATATTAAACTGCTTGGTATAAGGAAAAGAACAACCTAAACAAGGATTCGTATACTGCTTAGAAGAGATTCCTGCTAACCCTCACCTAATAGTGATTTTTATTACTAAGAACACTTAGGTTAACTCTGTATCAGCAGTTTTCATACTGTTAAACTAAGTTTCTTATATGAAAACATAAAAGTATTCTGAAAAATGTGAAAACAATGTGAATCTCATCAGTTTACTCCATGAGCGGGACATATTTTTAGAAATGCTGATGTGAAGTTTGTAATTATTATCATACCTCAAGCACTGTTGCTCATTATAGAACAATTATTTAAAAATGCTGCAATCAGTTAATTTATTTATTTTAAAAATATCATTGTTTCTGTTTAAAAATAATTTGCAAAAAGTTAGGACTTGTTTAAAATGTGCAACAACATGGATACAATTAATACTCTTTGCATTTTCAAATTATACTTCAGCTCAAATTAGTGATATTTAATTTGACTTTCCAGAACATTGTTTCTAAAGAATAGAATAACTTGCTAGTCATGTTATAAGGAAATAATATATAATATAGCATGTAGTTTATTATATATGCATATGTAATTAATATTAATACAGTATATTATGTATGTGAGATGTTTATACTGGGATAAAATTTTCTAAAATATAGTCCTAGTCTGAGGGAAGGAAAAAGCAGGAAGTTAATTGATATTTCTTATTTATACCTTCTCTACATTTATGACTTGCCTATATTTTGAAAGCTGCATTTTTATGACCTATATACATTGGTTTTTTTTTCTTTCTCAATCCTTTGTGTCTATACTTGCTTATCAGGTGATATAATTTGTTTTCTCCAATAATCTGTGTTGTCACAGTGTGACTACCACCTTTAGCAGAATTGTCTAAGTCATATACAGAATGGAAAATAACCAAGTATACGCTATTTAGTAGATTCCCCAAATGCCATGAACATTTTTAGTGAAAAGTTGATTATTCTCATAAAACATACACATACACATTCAAATAAATAAATAAACATTTGGCTGAAGTTCATCTACATTATAGATACTACTATATTACTTGCCTTAATATTGCTCTAAGTGGCTTGCTATTTGCATGTGTCTAATCAACTCTTTTCATCTTTTAAAATTTTGTATAATTTTATTTCATTGGAATAAAGGTAAACCAAAATTTCATAACAAGATGACAGGAGAATCACAATAGTTAATACATTGTTATTAGCTTTAAAGTAGTGACTCAGAGTACAAAATTTGGGCATAATATTCTTCATCTTCTTGGAAAAATAATGAAGAATGGCTTTTAAGGGCTCAGTAGCTCTCACGTCTGGATGCAAATGCTATTGCTTTTGTTATATCAGTCTATGAATTAAGGAAGTTACTAAAATCTTAATTTTATCATCTACAAAATGGAGAGTCAATATTTCCCCTATTTGTTAGTTCATTGAAAGTTAAATGAGACAATGCTTTTAGCTTTCTTAGAGTATTTGAGTATGTGATTCACTGAGTTTTCACTCACCTGACTTGCATATCTCTTGCATCCACCTGTTGAAAAAAAATCCTTAAAAGTTTGTGTCTTCTTATTCTCTTCCATTTTCATGGCTGAAGTATGTGACTCCTATGTATTGTGAAAATGTTGGTAATATCCATAACCTAAAATACTTCTGATGAAGTGCAATTTCATGCCTTATAAAATGCCATCTTCTGACCAAAGTGACTTTATTGATTTTAGAAGTTCGGAATGTAAGAATGAACTTGTTATTTTAGAAATATAAAGTGAAGTAGGAAAAAATGAATTGTCTGCTTCTCATTTACATTCTGTGAAAGCAGCTTAGAATTCACATTAGTTCAATAACTTTAAAAGAAAATTAGCATTTGACCTGCTTGAAAGTTGAACAGACAGCATGCTAATAATGGCTTTTGCGTCTTTTCCAAATTGATTTCAAAGTGTATCCGTTGATAAAGATGATTGCCACATAAGTTCCTACAAATAGGAGACTTAGCAGCCACTGAAATAATCGTTCATACATTTAGATCAAATTAAATAAAGAATATATACAAAATTAGAGTCTAATCAATTTTTAAAGCTTCATTAAAAATTTGTAAATTGTCAATATATGCAAACAATGTGGCAGTGTATCAAGTAACTGCATGTATAATATGATGGATTTCCTAAATTTGCAAAGCTTAGAAAGCTAGGAAACAAAACCATCTTCTAGTTTATCAAAGACCTTCTTTTTCATCAAATGTCTGTTTTATACCAATTTTCTAAAAAGTTCCACTCTATCATCTGTGCCACCATAATGAGGATGTGGTTTCACTTTTTCATCTCTTCTCACTGAGACTGTTGAATGTTGCTGAGTCCATTGTCTTGCTTTCATTCATGACTCTTTACAATGAACTTACCAGTGGATTTGTCTACAGTACTTATCAGGCCCCCCTCACACTAGTGAGTACAAGGCTTTGTGATGCCAAGCAAATATTAAATATTGAAGTGTTATTATTCTCAAATATTAAATGCATTAGGATCACTTGAGGGGTTCCTAAAAAAACATTTTCACATAGGATTATATATTCATTTTTTCTGGAGCAGACTTTGCCACTACTCTCCTGCTTGGTATTCTTGACTGCTTCACAACTGATCAGATTCAAGATTCAGCTCAAATATATTTTCAGCTTGAACACTTTCCCGAATTTTTCTCATGTGAATTTACCATGGATCGGAGAGTCTTTGCACATATCCATATCATTGTATTTTCCTATGTGTAATTAAAGTTTTTGTTTTTCTACTTTGCATTAGGTTTTTGTAAACTCATATTATTCATCTCCTTATTAATTAATATTTTCAGAAAAAAGTGTCTGCATTTCAGCCCTATAAATGTTTAATGTTTCAATTCTTTAAATGCGAAGTATGGACATACTCATCAGTGAAAGAATATTAAAAAATAAAATTAATTATTAGATTAATTTGTATGCTTAGGTTTTTATTAATTTAATAAAGGCTTACTTTATTTTTTATAAATAAGGATGCTTTCTCCAGTGTTGTGAATGTTAATGACTTAAAATATGGGTTAAATAGTATATTGTATAAACTTTTCTAGAGTGAAATAAAATATGTAGTTGGTATTTTTAGTTTCCTTATCAGTATGTACTGAAGGGATTAGTATATAATTCTTATATTAAATGACCATTCATTAATCCATTGAATTAAATAATATGTGTAGAAGACATTACTACCAAGCATTTTTAGAAGTAACTCAGTTTCTCAAAACACATGTAACATAAACAATGACAAACCAAGTCAGCATGTCTGACCCATTTATCACTACATGTCATCTTGCCTTCATGAAACGCAGTCAGAAAAATTTGTATAAAACTGATGTAGTGCTTTTCAAAGATGTGGTAGTATCAACTTTCCCTTTTCTCAAGAGTTTAGAACTACAGGAAAATTTTCAGCAATAAAACATGAAGTAGAGAAGGCACAGAAGGTGAAGCTGAGGTGTGTGATTGGAAAAGGAAACAGAGATGATCATTATGCTTGTGAGGTTTGGTTGAGTCAAACTGACTAATTTGGGTGCCTTTTGGGGGTTAATGAAGCATATATCATCTGTGCCTGGCTGGGTGATGGGGTGTGACCTTGGGTCCTGCATCTGATCCCTTGCTTCTTTCTCTGGAGCACTGTTCCTCTGCTCTGCTTCCTGGCCTCCAAGATTAAACCTGTTTGCTATGTCCATGTGCCATGATGTCTTTGCCATCAGCCAAGCAATCACAAACTGCACTCTCAAAACCAGGAGTCAGTTGAACCTCTCTTTCTTTTAATTGTGAGAATCAGATAATTTGCTCTAGCATTGAGAAAGCAGAATAAAGTAAGGATGGAGATTATGACACTATCACCTTCCTTGGGATATTTTCTGAGATTGACTGACAATGGTTTGATAGACAGTGGTTTTTCTTTTTACTTTCTGACAAAGATTGATGCAGAAAACTTTAATGCAATAACTTTTAGCATATGAACAAAACATTACAAAAACATTCTTTCAAAATTCCCAGGGTAAATTTCTTCAAGAATATCAATAATATGGAACAGAAATATCTTGAAATTATTAAATATTTCCTAATATTAAAGAATAGAAATGGGATCAACTTTATGCATGTAGATATTATAAAAACATAGAATTTATTTTCTATTTCACCAATAATTTATATTTAAAAACATAAACAAAAGGGTTTCCTTGAGAAAAAAGAAAAAATTCATAAAACAATAAAGGAATTGGCAAAAACAAATCCAGTGATTATAGTGTCTAATGCAAAAGAGTTAAAAATATGTCTCTCTGACAATCATTTTTATTTCAATCTTAGCTGTTTATTGTCATCTGTAGAAGGACAAATTCTTACATTATGATTAGGCCTTAGGGTTGAGATTTACAATTTAATATTGTGCAGGAATTCTTGATTATTAGAAGTAATCATTTAAAAATATATTCAGTTGCTATTATAAGGTAGAAGTCATTTCTGCACACTTTTGTATTTTTTATACTTTGCAAATGTGAAAAGAAAATGGAAGTATAATAAATATGATGACAGAAGAAGAGTAACTTGAAAATTTCCACGGAGTTTATTGTCTGGCTGGGCATTTGCATTTCTGCATTTATTGTTTGAAAGCCTGGATGTTCTCAGCTATGTTGAGAATTTAATTAGGCAAATGTTGATTTCTTTTCTTGTTGCCTTTACTATTTTCAAAAGATTAAAATGACGTTTCTTGCACTAGCACATTTTTATTTGTTTCTCACATTTTTATGTTACAATTTTTGCTTTTATTGAAAAAACTTCCTACATTGTTCCCCTTTCATAGAAATGCCTGAGCTTCCCACTACCATGGTTAGTTAAATCATTGCCTGCTTCTCTCTAAATTTTGCCCAGAGAAATATATTTTTTCTTATTTTAATGTCATTAAAATATTTACACTAGCATTGAGAATTCATTTTATATAGTTATTTTCTGAGCTTTTTCTTATGTTTTAACTCAAAGTGTCTCTCAAAAATGACTACCTTGCATAACCCATAGATACCAATATCCTTTAACTAATGCTTCAGATTCCTACTGCAGCCTTTGTGATCTCAATTTGTTATGATTCTTTCCCTGATTTTCTTCTTAACCTTTAGGTCTAAACTGTTCTTGCTTTTTCCTTTTTCCTATCCTGTTTGTGACCTCTTTGATGATAGCTCAGAAGTTGCCCTACCTCGTCGTCAGAAGCTATATAATCGCAGCACTGAGATTGATGTTAGCATAAAATCGTTAGGAGACCTAGAGTTATGGTAATATGTGGATACAAAGAATGACAAGACTTGGACATCATTCAACAAATAAGCAGTCAATTAACACATTAAACCATGTAAATATAATAGATACAACCATTAGCTATTATAATTAATTGTATGAACATTTTTTCAGATAATGAATGTTTCCAGGAATTAAATGTATTTAATCTATAGGCAAAAAATTTTAAGGACTGAGCTGGGCATGGTGGCTCACGCCTGTAATCCCAGCACTTGGGAGGCTGAGGCAGGAGGATCTTTGTGAGTTCGAGACCAGCCTGATTTACAAAGTGTGCTCAAGGCCAGCCTGAACTGCATAGCGAGACCCTGTCTCAAAAAAAGACAAAAAAAATTTTAAAGACTGATATGAGCAATTTTACTCATGGTTATCACTAATGTCCATCACAAATGATCTCAGTTATGAACATCAGTCACCTGGACCATGACTAATTTAGGAGTAGATTGTAGAAGCTTTATATTTACCCCAAATATTTTGAAATTTTGCTCTTATGTCTTTCCAGTAACTAAACATGCTGTCTCCTTTCAATGTTCAATAACTCAAGTGATTTTGATTGTTATGTAAAAGATTTCTTTCTGATTGAAAATTTATCCTTAAATAATTATGACCATTCCAATTAAATTTAGGATGGTTTTATATCAATGTTATTGGTCATCAATGATTTAGAATATTCACTGCTAGATTTTAACCATTCAGTGTTTGAATATTTTTAAAAACGGGAATGCCAGGCTGCTGCATTGTACTGCATTTTAGGTCAGAACTGTGTAACAAAACACTTTCCTAACACAAACTTGAAATTTGTCCTCCTCTATCTTCTTGGACATAGAATAATTATTAGGAATCAGATTTTTTTCTAATACTTGATGGTATCTTTTATTTCTCTCTTGCCTCTTTGTTTCAGTGGGGCTAATTATTCTCAGTCTCTTTCTGCATTTTAAAATACTCCTTATTCTGATCTATGAGGTTTGAGGGACTACTTTCTGAAAGGGTAGACTGAGTTATACACAAAAGTACATGCAGTATGGTTGGCAACTTTCTTAATCAGAGCTCCAGAATTTGATTAACACATCTGAATTCTACTTAAATACTTGGTAAAACTTGCATTTCTTTTCGACAAAAATTCCTAAGCTATTTCAGATATGCTAATGGTAAATTCTGCCTTTCTGCTCATTGTCCATAAATTCCTCATCCAGATAATCTCTAGTTCTCAGAAGTTGGCCTTTGCTCCTCCCTGCTCTAGCTCTTGAGAAGGCTTGCTCTTGTAAATTAACTATCCACTGGAGTTAGCTTGGAGCACACAAACCCTCCCTACTCCTAAATTACTACAAAAAGAAGGTCATACTGAAAGAGAATTTGCCATAAATACTGACCACAAGGAAAAAAAAAAGATACAGTTTCCTTTAATCAACACAGAAACTGATCACTTATTTTTCCTCCTTTAGAAATATTGGACTACAACTCTCTCCTAGCTATGCAAACAAAGTAAAATGCATACATCCCATGTTCCTGAAGAGGATTTGAAAAAAAAAAAGTAGAAAACTCAGATGCCTGAGTTATGAGGCTTACACACCTTTTTCCTTGAAAAAGCATATAAAAGTCTCTCCATAAGTACAAGAATAAAATGATTACTGGAGCTGAGAACCCCCCATCTTTCAACATTGCTTGCTTTTTGCTGATGAAACTTTCTCCATCATTCTGCCTCTCCACTCACTGATGCATCTGAAGACAGTAAATGAAACTTTATGGAGTTAAAATTCTTTTTCTTTCTCTCTTCTCCTCCTCCTTTCCTCTCCTTCTCTCTTTTTTCTTTTTTTTTCTTCTCCTTCACTGTCAACCTTTATCTTCTTCCCCTTATTTCTTCCTGTTAGTTTCTATTTTCTTCCTTTCATTCTTTTTTCTTCCTGGAAGACTACACTATCAACAAAAGCAACAACAGTTCATACTGGCAAAAGACAATGATAAATAATAATTGGATATATCACACTTTTAGTTTTAATAAAATATGAATATGGCTATATTAAGGCTGGACTATTTACCAGAGAGAGCTACAGTATTATCCAAATCATGACTACTGAGTAGGCTATTACTGATTTGATCTGAGATAGACACAGAAATTCTTTCCCTAACCCCAACTTATCCTTATATATTTATGCATTAGGTTAGAGCTTTTTACATAAAATAGTTTAGACTTGTGCTATTATCACCTCTGGGCTTTGCTCTGCTTACAGGGTACTTTAGAAACTTGTTCTTTCAGACATTCATACAACTTTTCTTTGTTATTTTCAGATTTTTTAACCTAGCACTCCATGGTAAAAGTAGATTATTGATTTCCATGCTGAGAACTCATGTTTTATAAATTCTAAAATGAATTTATTTTATACACTATCATTTGTGTTTTTGTGGTTTTATATTTTTCACAATTTTGCTTGATTTTGCTTTGTTTCTAAATGGATGCCATATCTTTCCACGTGGTGAGTGTCCACTAGGCCTCAGAACGCTTCTTAGCTTTATCTCGTTAGCTGGTATGTAGTCTATCCTATGCTTCAGTTTCCTAGTCTATGAAAATGAACAAAATCAAATCAACATTCCTAGAAAATTAAAGTAGATATATTTTGCACTTGTATAATCATTTGAGACACAGTGATAACTCAGTAATCCAGTGAAGATAAAAATGAGTTCAATCAACTTGCCATTGTGTTAGCACAAACTATGATCAAAAATATAAACTTAATGGCTTACACTAGAAAGTTATTTCTAATAGTTCTGAACCCCCAGGAAATCGAAGACAAGGTGCTGCTTGATTCAATTCTTGGTGGGGTCCTTCCTGGCTTGAGATAATGACCTTCTTGATAAGATACTGATTTGGCTTATTTTGGTGTGTTTCAATATGGAGAATGATCTCGTTCCTCTTCTTGTGAACCCACAACCTTCTGATAGTGGGATCACGATCTTATGATTTTATTTACACTGAGATACTTTTTAACAGCTCTGCTTTCAAATAAGACCACAGACATATTCAGGCTTCAGAGTGTGACTTTTGGAAAAACACAATTCAATTCATTGCAGCCTAACGATCAATACTTTATTAAGTTATTAAAAACATATTGAAGATAACAAGATATGTGCTCCATGTAGATACTGGTAAATCAAAAGATGTGAATCCTATCTAATGAGCACTTGTCAGTCAATTTTTACTATTTTGCTGTAGCATTATTTGACATTAAAAAATAATGACCCTTTTTTATTAAAAGTTCTGAGTACAATTTATTTTTCCTTGTATTTACCACATCTTAAGACATTCTTATAGCTAACAACTTTCACATATTTATTTCATAATATTTTATTTTCTTTTTTTTGAAACATGAACCAAAATCTCTGCCTATCTTTTTTTGTGTCCTTTCTGCTGTTAAAAGACAACAGGATTAGAAAGAGTTAATAGAGCTAATAGTTTTGAAATAGACCAAACTTGGTTACATTAGCATGTTAAAAAAATTAATCTTTTTTCCTCTTTGGAGTATGATGTTACAAATTCTATAAAGACCTCCACATCCCTCCCTGAATATTCACATGTTCTTTGGGAAAAAAAATAATGCTACAAAGAGTGTAATTTCAAATATAATTCTAATCCATTTCAATTGTAGATATTCACTGATGATCAAATATCACTTAAATATATATTTATGGAATATTGTACTAGGATCAGTAGCCAATGAAGAATTGTAGTTTGAAAAATCCAAATCCGTATGCCAGCCTAATTTATATAATTTAATTTTCTTAAAGATTCTCACTGATGATGCTCTGTTTTAATACTATACAACTGGAAACTTCTAATATTGAGATTTTAATGCTTTGTAGGTCTCATCTTTTTTGTTTATTAAGGTAATATTTGTAATAACTGAAATTCATCCTTTTTGTATGTACAGTTGGATTTCAGAACCACATTAGCAATGGTATAAGCACTGCCATAATCAAAATAAAATAATGCAGTTCCACTGTCTAAAAATAGGTCTTTTTTCATAATCTCTTCTTTTTCCCTGTTTCTCCAACTCCCAGACTCTGCCTAACACTGATATTATTATCATTCACTTAGATTTGCTGGACTATCATACAATTCATCTTTTTTTTATTGGAAGGACTACATTATTACTCAAAAAGAACACAAATGGGAGGGGAAGACAGAGTTCTAATGAGAAAAAAAAAATAGTACAATTTTGCCCTGAGACATTATGTTTTTCTGTTTTTTCATGGCAAAGAAAATGTCATTTTTTTGGCAATGCCTCCAAAAGTCAAAAATATTAAAAGTTACTTATCTAATAAAATATTGATTTTATTAGATAAGTAACTCTTATTAATAATATTTTATACAATTTGAGAATGAGCAATCTTGAGGAATTGAAAGTATTCTTGAATTAAGGGAAAATTGCCTTAACAAATCAAATGGCAATTTTATCTGTTGGTTTCCAAATGAGACAAGCAATGCATTCCCATCCAAAGTTTGATGAGATGGAGAAGGAGGCGTGCGACCTGCTGAAATGAGAATCTGCTGGGCCTTTACATGTGTCAAATTATGTTCCTGTGAGCAGGGACTCGATTTTTCTTTCTCTGCTGCAACTTTTATGCTTGTTATGCTGAGGAATTTTTTTAAAAAAAAATGTGAAATAACTAAACAGAATGATGATAACTGATCAAGAAGTCCAGTGATTTTACAGGAAGAGTCTCTGTTAGCTACTCAGGCATACTGGTAATTTTCCAGTGGGAAAAATGGGATTGGAAATTACATATGTTGTGAGAGTTCAGTGGTGAAATACAAAACAAACAAACAAAAACTTTCTTTAAAGCAGCATTTAACATTCCCTCCAGAGCATAAGCATTTTATCTTCCTTGCCCGTGGGCAACAGGGCATAGCATATGGAACACACAAAGTATGAGGGAAAACTGTCACACAGAAGAGAGACACTGCCCATCCCTCTCTGTGGTTACAATTTGCTCTTCATGTCTTAGGCACTGTGGCAGAGAAGATGGCCACAAATTCGGAATGCAGAGACCAATACGTTAGAGCACTGTCCCGGAAGATTCAAAAACATAATAAATACAAAATTATGTAACTTCTAATTATTTGGGAGCAGAAAAATAGTATGCTCTACTATTTTAAATGTTACATTTGGGAAGTATGAAACAGTTGATTTGTTCATTGTAATTTATACTTATGGCCTCATGCAGAATTGCTCACTTACTATGATTTTTTGAATCCCTGACCCAATGTGAAAGAACAAGGAACACTATGAAGACTCTCAATACACTTGAATTTATGAAAGCAAAAAGTCACTAACTTTGCATAATAGCAAAATTATGAATAAATCTTGATGCATCTGATTATGATACATCATAATTAAATTACAAGTTCAATTCATTTAATAACTTCTAAATTTTAAACAATATAAAAGTTCAAATTTATAAATAGTATTAAATTCATTGTAAAGAATATGCTTCAAAAGAAACAAGATCAGAGCGACAGGAGGATTTGATATTTTTGTTGAAATAGAGTATATTTTTGAAATAAATGAGATTCTCTAAGCTTGAATCTAGCAATAATTGCTTGTTTTTACTTTATCATTAAGACTTATAAAATATTCCTTTTTTTCTGTAGAAGTGAGGATGAATTTGTTGTTGTTTTATTTGAAAAATAGCATTCCAATATGAACATTAGATTTCCTACTTCATTATTTGGTTTCCCAGCCCATTTTCCAGAGAAGTCTTCTGAAAGGTTTCTGCCCTAGTATAAATTACTGGACATTATGGTGGTGGTCTAACATGGTGGAAGCACAAAAAAGCAACACTTACCCTGAGAACTACTTCCTCCTCCTTTCCCTTCAGTCCTGATTACAACTTCCTCTTTCCTTTCTCATGTGTGAAGAGAATTCCAATCAATGTGTCATCAATGCATGTTCCAAGCATCACTTCTGATCAGAGGTCACATAGCTTTCAGCCCCCTCTGTATCCGGCAGAGGAGAAAGCCCAACTGCACAAGGGGTGCGCTCCTCTCCACGTCCTCAATAAAGGCCACTTTTTCTTTCCTTTTACATCTCTGTTGCACCAAAAACCCTAACAATTTGTACCCAAGTACTTCAAGTTTCTCATGAAATTATTTTTCATCTTTTGTTGTACTTGAAATCATACCAAAAATTCTAAATATAAATAATCAACGTAGCTGAAATATCTAGATATATAAGACGACTATCTTGTAGATTTTCACATGCAGAAACATGTTAAAACAGCCACCCTACCTCTTAAAATAATTCACAGTAAGCTGAACAAAAACTACAAATGGAAGTTAGCTTTGTAACAGTGGTAAGAATGTCAGGGAATCAAAAGACTTTTTAAAATTATATAATTTGCTTTAAGATTTCCCTATGGTAGCCCTTTATAGTACGAGTAAGCACCAAAGCTGTGATTTTCTATTAAAATGTAACAGAAATTGTTTTTTCTAACAGTTCCTGACAACTGGAAAATGGAAAATCTTTTATTCCTTGAAAACTCATCACCTTTGAAAATACCTTCATATGCAAACATGTAAACATCATATTTCAAGTTCAACATCCAATTATTTCCTTTGAAAGTGAAAACAAATATAGACCAAGCAGTGTCATCAGGTTGTGGGAAAACATTTGTAATTCATTTCTAAATCCTTTTGTGTTCAATGAAAGATGATACAGTAGAAGCAGGCACCCAATCATCTGCCTCTCCTGGTAGTAACCTTAAAAGAATTCTGGCCACCCCATTCATAAAGTTATTTTTCCAATTACCTAGTCTTTTAGGTATGTAATACATAAAAGATCAAATATTTCTTACCGGATTTCAAGGATCATAAATTTTGATGTTAAGGAAATTCAATGATTTTTATTTTATGTCCAACTTACCACTAAGGGTAATAATTTCCATTAAGTCCTCAATACATGTGTGGAAAAATGAAGAAATTGGGTAAATTAAGACAAAGTCTTAAAATTTGATGTAGTAGACATTTTTTCTCTCTTTTATTATAGCATGTATTTTTGAAAGGAAAGACAATTATTTTCACTATATTTGTCTTTATTTGCTAGTGTAGCTTAAAGTATCAGGTGGAAAGAGCATGTCATCCTATTACTATCACCAAAAACATGAACATACTGGTTCAATTCCTTCAATTTTCTTTATAACCAACTTGATATAACTAAAATGTCTTTATTCTGCTAATCGTAACTTTGAAGAAACATTTATAACTGTTAATGTGCAGATCTTTATAAATAAGCATGATATAATCATATCACACATTATCCACCTGACCATCTCTGGTGTAGGTGTCTTATTTGGCCAGTTCACATTTCTCAGAGGATTTCTTTTTCCTTTTTGTTTTAATTTAAAGAGAAAAAAATTAAAGCATAGAGATAATATAGAATTTCAAAAAACAAAAGTTAAACAGTAAGAAATCACTAGTTGATAAATTACATATTGTCCTATTAGAAATAGTTGTTCAAGTTACAAAATTAAAGCATACAAAGTAGGTATTCAGACAGTGAGAGTGTAAATAGCTCCGCATGCATGAGAATCTGCATGTATTTCTATCTTTTCTGTATTAGAGGGAAAAACAAAACCTAACAAGACAAAACAAAACAAATTCCTATAAAAACATGAAAACAAAAAGGCATATAAAACCACAGTACAAGGTGATCTACAATGATTACTCTGTTGTTTCTTATTATCTTCAATAGAATTGTCTATGTCATTAGGTATAATTGAATATAGCAGTATAATTGAATATAGCAGTACATAAAAATATTAGTAAAAATAAAATATTGTAGACCATATAAAACTTTAAAGGCAGGTAATAATCAAACCAGAGTGGATATTCTAGTGAATCTTGTCATCATCAATGCAGTTGCCTATACTCTCAGACTTGATACTATCAATCATAACAGCTTTGAATAAAATCTATCAATATAAAACAGCGATCTAACAAACCAGATTTGATTATCATCAGTCATGGTAAAACAGTATAGATGATACAGAGCTTTAGATTAAGTTAATAGGAAATTAAGGATGATTACCATACTATATCCTGTTACTGTTGGGATAACTGTCTGTACTCTCAAATCTAGTACAGGTAGAATGACTGGAACAGAATATAATACATCTAAGCAGAGTGGTGTCAGTAATGCGTGTTCTAATTCCTGGTACACTATTAACAATATCGTGCATCAAGGCCACCTGTGTTAGAAATTCTAGCCATCCTTCTCTGCCTCATTTCTGCTATGCTATTTTTCTGCCTTTGTTTGTCTAGTTTTCTCCTTCATTGTACTGCTTGCTCCACTCACTGAGGCTTTTCTGTCACTGTTCGTAAAATCCTGGTATTTTTTTTCTCTCTCTAGAGTGTCCTTCAGTATTCTCTGTAGGGTAGGATTGGTGATCACAAACTCCCCCAGTTCCTCTTTGTCATGGAAGCATCTTGTTTCTCCATTAATTTCTAGTGACAACTTTGCAGTGTACATCAATCTGGGCTGGAGGTTATTTTCTTTCAGGGCTTGGAATACTTTACTCCAAGCTCTTCTTGATCTGATGGTCTGTGTCAAGAAGTCTGCCCTGATCTTGATGGGCTTACCTCTATAAGTAATCTGTTTCTTTTCTCTGATGGCTTTTAATATTCTGTTTTTATATTGAATTTCTGGTATCTTGATTATTATATGTCTGGGTGTAGCTCTGTTTTGGTTGTAGGTGGCTGGAGTCCTGTATGCCTCACATAACCAAATGTCATTTTCTTTTCCCATGCTTGGGAAGTTTTCTTTAATTATTTCTGTAATTTGCCTTTGTATTCCTGCTTGTTTGTTCACATTTCTTAATCTTAAATTATAGATTCTCTTGTCCTCTTCTAGCCTTTGTATTGTTACTGCCTGTTTCCTTATTACTTTTAAGAGATGTTTCCTTTCATGATCACACACTGCAAACTTGTCTTCAAGTTTTGATAGTCTATCCTTAGTTTCTTTTAAGGAGTTTTTCCAGCTTTCAATGGGGTTTTTAATTTCCTGGTAATCTCTTTGAATCTGCTTCATGTATTCTTGATTTTCTTTATCGAATGTTTCTCTCCTTTTTTTGTGTTCCTCCCTTCTTCTGTCTATGTCTTCCTGAGAGATGCTTAGCATTTCTTTTATTACTCTACTCATATCTTGCTTTACCTGATTTAATACTTCAGTTTTGAGCTCCTCTACAAGTTCCCAAAGATATCTCTTAATGTCTATTGAAGCCATGTCTGATGGTGCTTGTTTGCCACCTTCAGTCTCCCCTGTTTTTCCTTCTCCTGTATCAGTGTTCTCAGAGTTCTGGGCTGGGGGCCTCCTCTTGCCTCTCTCTCCTGTCATGTCCTTGGCTTCCTCCACACAGGTGTACAGTGAAGTTCCCAGCCCCCTTCCCTGTCAGCCACGGTTCCTCTGAAGTATGCTGGCAAAAGGACCTCCACTCTCTCCTGCCTGCTCTTGTTACTAAGAAGGAGCTGCATATGCCGACCCCTCCCTGCCGGGCCAGCCAAATTTCAGGGGCCTTCACCAGGTTAGTTTGTGCTAGACATAGGGAAGCAGTTTGGGACTGCTCATTGGGTCCCAACCAGGGGCGTGACCCAGTCTAAGCAAATCTTGCAAATATCACAAATCTGCTCTGGCAAGGGAGCAAACAACTGAAGTCACTGTCACTCCCAGTTCAGGCTCCTCCTGCCCGATTCCAACATGTGGCCCATTTGGTCACGTCCTTTCCTTGGAGGGGGGGTGTCTCATTCCCAGCACTGACCATGGATTAATGAGGGTCCCTTTGCTGGCTCCACTCTCTGTTGGGCTCACCAACCCCCAACTTCAGTGCAGCTGTGGCTCCTGTGAGTGGCAGGGAAAACAAGTTTGGGTGGCTCTGCTGGCCAGCTCGAATTTGCGAATTCAGGCCAGCGCAAACTTGGTGGGTCGCAGTGTAAACACTGTGTCTGGTAATTTTAGCTGTTCCAATTGTAGCCCTGAGACTGCATGTTTGACGAGCTTTTTTATGTTTTAATTTCTTCCTATGTCAAGAGGATCCATCTCCCTCTATCTGGATCTCTCCAGGATGTTTTATTCTGGCGTATGAGTTTTTTCTCCTGGGAGGCTTTGTATTTTGTTGCTTACTGATCAGCCATCTTTACCTCTTCCCATCTGATTTCTTTTTGACATACAGTTTCAATAAGAATTTTGCCTGAATTTGTAATAGCACATGGGACAGACACTTACTGGAGCATATGGCCATTTCATGAACTCAACTTTCAAACCTGAACAAATTCTTTCTGATGGTTAATATTATGTGTCAAACTGGTTAAGTTGTTTGGTCACATACTAGGCTAGTTGTGGACATATTTTTCAGACAATACTAATATTTAAGCAAAATTTATTTTAACATTTAAAATTTACTGTAATTTGATTTTTAAATGGAAGATTATTATTCATAATATTGATGGGCCTCATCTAATCAATTCAAAGTCTTAAGTGTACAAACTACCTCAAACCTGTAACTTCATAATTCTGTCTGAGTTTTGAGCATACCCTCACCTATCAATTTTGTAATCTACCCTTTAATACCAGCTCTTCCCTAGTTTCTAGCTGCTGACTTGCATCACAAATGTGGACTTTCTATAAAAATTATGCTAAGTCCTTAAAAATTTCTTTGTGTGTATCCCACTCCCTAATGTGTACACACACACATCTGCCCACACACATGCATGCATGCACACACACACACATACACATACTACAGGTTCCTATAGGTTCTATTTCTCCAGAGACTTTAGGCTGATATGAATTTTGGTATTACAAGTGTTTCTAGAAAAATGAATAGTGTTGAGCTTTTTGGACAGTTCTGGCAGTGTTTATTTTTGTGTGTTTTTGTTACTCTATCATTGTGATACACAATAACTATATTCATTTGGAGGAATTGTCACATACACACATCATATCTTGATCATTTTTCCTCTTAAACTCTACCCATTCTCCCCTTTTAAAAACTCCTTCCTTTGTACAAAAAGTCTACCTCCTTGTTTCTTTCTATGTTTCCTTTTTATACTCTCTCAATTATTTATATTTTTCATTTCTCATCCAAGAGAAACTGTGTAATATATAACCTTTTGTTTCTTATTTATTTCATTTAGAATTATAATCTCAGCATTCATGTATTTTGTTACAAATGAATTTCTCCTTCTTTACAGCAGAGTAGTACTCTCTTGTATATAAATATCACTTTTTCTTTATTTGTCTGTTGATGGACATAAAGCCCATTTCAGTAATTTAGCTATTTTGAATTGGGCTGACATAAACATAGGTATGCATATTTCATTGTAATATGATGATTCAACTTTTCAGGGAATATAACCTGGAAAGTAATAGCTGGTTATATGAAATCTCTATTTTTCATCTTTTTTGCAAAATCTCCATACTGATTTTTATGGAGATTATAGTTTACATTCCCATCAATAATGCAAAACTTTTCTTTAACCTATATTCTCACAGCAATTTGTTTTTTGAGTTCTTAATGGTAGCCATTCTTAGTGAAGAAAAATGGAAACTCCATGTTTTAATTAGTTCAATAATCTGTTTAGATGTAAATGTAGTATTGGTTTTATTTCTTAGTAAACAGAGTACTAAATTGCACATGGCATGACATGCAAATATCTTCTTTAGGTAATCAAATAGAAGAGGTAAGCCAAGACTCTGGATAGCAATAGTCTTTGTATTTGATATCTTAGGACACTTTGTTTTTGATAACTTAAGACATTTTGTTAAATAACGAGCAAAACCAGATTGTAAAATGAGATTGTTACTCTTAGTTGTGATGCACACAACAGGGAAAAAAAGTTGCCCTTTATAACTTCAAATGTACCATAAAAATGATCCAAACATTTCCATACCTATTCTGAAAGAAATCCTCATCTTCATTAGAACTGAGATTGTTAAAAAACTAAACTCAGAGCCTACCGCTGTTGGGGGTTGAATTGCAACACAAAGAGAATTCCAGACTCACAGGGTGTTTGCTGACAAAATTAGAGCAACAATGGGAAAGGCATAGCATCTTTAAAATTTGAGTAAGAACAACAGAAACTGGGTATTTTGATCTCCTAATTTCCCTGAGTCATTTTTGCCCAGAGCGGTCCTTTCCCATTTGTGGGACGAAATTAAGGCTGGCTGACCTGAGAACATTCTAGTAGCCTCTCTAGAATTCATTCCATGGAGGAGTTTGGTGTTATTTCTAAAGTTTTTTTTTTTTTTTTTTAATGTAGGGGTTTGTAAAATTCTCACTTACACTTTCTTTTACTGTTTGTTTTTGTTCTTCTCTCTTTCTGTCTTGGTTACTTTTTTTGTTGCTGAGACAAGATACTCAACATCCATAAATTAAAAGGGAAAAGTTGTATTTAGTTCATAGTTTGTAGTGGTTTCAGTCTATAATTGCATGGCTCCAAGGCAGAGTGGCTTTGCAGAGAACAGTTCATGGCAGACAGAACAAAGCAAAAGCAACAAGAGAGGGAGAGTCTTTCTGACACTTACATTGTGTGCAGGGTACCCGCCTTAGGGCAGGGGTAGCACTTACACACTTAATATTACCCAGAACTATGTCAGATCAATCAATGGACTGATTTATTAATCACACACCCTTAATCCTAGCACCACACACTCTGTTTGAGAAACCTGCCTCCACTCCGATGACCTGAGACACTGGGAGGACATTTAGACACATCAAACTTCCCTCCCATTTTATTAGATTGTCTTGCCTTCTCTTATCCACTCTTTCTCCTCTAACTCTGAGCATATAATAGATATGCTGAAACTTTAAATCATGGCTTGCAATCCTTCTATGGAATTTACTATATTTTCAATATATTTTACTCTCTGTGGTCTTCTATTTTATAATGATCCATCTTCCTAGTCACTAAATATCATTTTATTTATGTTTTAAACTGTATGCTTAGTGTTAATTCTAGGATTATTATATGGTTCATTTTATAGACTCTAAATCTTTATAGACCTTATTGCTTCTTTATACAAATCATAGTTATTTAAAAATCTAAATATGATTGTTCAAATAGGAAATTTTTTAATATCTTGCTTTTTGACCATTTAGTTCATTTAAATCTATTTTTGACACAATATTGACCCCATGTACAAAATATTATAAAGCTAATTTCATGTATGATTATTTTCCATGTTGATTTTCTTTTGTTTCTGGCAGGCAGAAACAATGGATCAATACAATTAACCTAGGGAAGGACAGATTCAAAACTGATTTTCTGATTTTGTGAGTAGGTTTACTCAGGTTTGCTCTAACTATGGTTGAAAGCCTTAAATATTTACAAAAGCTCATCTTCTTTGGCAGGTTCTGAGCAAATGGTTTCCTTCACACATGAAATTGGCAAACTTCCCTTCAACTTCTTAGCATTTTGGCTAACATTTAAAAATCAGCAAATGATTTGAAAAGTGTCAAGTGTTAGGTCCCCTTTAGCTCTTCTCTTTCTTTCCAGGAGCTTGGCTCCTCAAGATTTAAACATATTAGTACACATCAATTCTTATTTTCACTTCCCCAGTTCCAAGAGGCAGTCAAAATCCCTCTGATCAATTTCTCAGTACCCGTATCTTTTATACAAATGAGAAAGTGAGAAGTAGCACAGAAATTTGGACACATCACGGAAATCCTTCCACTCAACATCTTGGTCCTTCAATTAATAGCTTTTAAAGTAGTGTTATAATATTTTAAAATGTATTAAAATTTTGAGTTTTCTGTTTTCACAGTCATGCTTCATGATTTGTATGGTGTCCTCTAAGTTAGCTTTTTTCTTTTTAATTGTGTTGGTTTTAATATTGAACAAATAACTGCCAATATGTTAGATGTAAAATGTTTGCATTCATGGACTGAGATATTTATGTCTGATGTCTTTCTAGGCTCACTGTACCAGGTGATGCTAATTAATATATTTTTAAGTTTCTGTTTATCTCTGGGGGGGGGGCTCCCATGTGCTTTCCTCAAAGACTGGATTCCTCTTACTTATGAATTTCTCTCTAACTTAGCTATATATAATATATTTATACACAAAACAAAGTCTTTAAGAAAGGAGACATTGGGTCACTTTGAAAAATGCAAATAATCTTTTGGTTCAATTTTATGATTTAATGTCTACCACCAGTTCATCACACAATAATTATACAATATGACAATAGTTTTTAAAATTGAAAAGAGTAAAACTATATTTGAGATTTATTATTTCTACCTTCTGGAAGGACATCATGTATACTATAATGAAGAGATATAGTATCTATCATAGAAATACATTTTTGAGTTTCTGGAGATCATCATTTGATTGCATCATGAGATGATTCACAAAATATATTAACTGACAATTATGGTAGAAATCAAATATCTGCATCTGCTCCTATTTTAAATCACACATTCCATTCAGATGCAAATTTTCCAATTTCTGTCTGTGTCATTCACTCTGTCTTTCTGCCTGTCTGTTTCTCTTATCTGACTACATGTAAATATATATGGGTATCTACACAGGTCTTAATCTATCTATGCTGCTATAGCAAATTACAACAAACTAAGTGGATTAAATAACAGAAATTTGTTCCCATAATATTGAAAGCTAAAATTTGAAGATTAAGAGCCAGTAAGTGTCTCATCTTTTATGGATAAGGGTACCATTTTTGTTGGATTAGAGCCCAAACTTGTGGCCTCATTTAGCTACAATTTCCTCCGGCAAGGCCCTGTCTCCAGACATAACCACAGTGAGTGTGAAGCTGCCAACACAGGATGTGGGAAGGGAATGTAATTCAGTGCTTAGCATTCTGTCTTCCTGCACCAAAAATACATTAATCACATCCCATATCCACAGAAGTCTTAACACATATCATGCCAGAATCATTTTCAAGAAGAAACGTTCATTTAATAAAGTCAGGTATGGGTTAAACACAACGTAGAGTTCATTTTGTGACAAAATTCCATTTCCATTATGAATGTTTGAAACCAAACAATTTGTGTGCATCTAAGATACATTGATGGCACAGGTATAACACAGGCAGTTTTGGCTGAGCCGGGCTCACAATTTTGAGCCCAGTCTTGGAAACTTAGCTACATGGAAGGATGTCTCAAAATTTAAAAAGAACTAAAATTAAAATTTGTTGGAGTTGTAGCTCTGTACAACTGGACATATCCCTCAGTACTGAAAAGTAATTTTTAAAAAGGAAAGAAAGAAAAGAAGAAAAGAAAAGAAAAGAAAGAAAAGAAAAGAAGGAGAGGAAAGGAAAGAAGGAAAGGAAAGGGAAGGGAAGGAAAGGAAAGGAAAGGAAAGGAAAGGAAAGGAAAGGAAAGGAAAGGAAAGGAAAGGAAAGGAAAGGAAAGGAAAGGAAAGGAAAGGAAAGGAAAGGAAAGGCAAGGCATTTTTATTCCCAAAGGAGAGAACAGAAAGAAGTACAAAGGTGCAAGGTGTCACATCATGAATGGCAAGGTCATCGCCATCTGTTGCCAGGTTGTAAGGGATATCAGCTCTACCAGGTGTTGGTCTCTACCACTGCTGGCCATTGCTGTCTGGTAGTATCTGTCACTGGTGTTTGCTGGCTGCTGGTTTCTGGACTTCTTTGGTGCTAACCAGTATTTTACTGCTGTTCCTTTTGAAGGAACACTCTGTCCACAGTACTCGGTATAAAGATTCCAAGCAGATTCACTGGATTTTTGGAGCTTACACTGTCTGAGAAGTAAATCACAAGTAGATTACAGAAACACAAAAGCAAGTCTGTATTTTAATAGGATCTGTGTTGCAGCTCGGGGCAGTGACACAGGAGAGGCCTTCCTAGACTAAAACCAAGAAGTGACTGGGAGTGCTGGATATTTACACAGCAGCTGGGGTCCTTTCAGTGACAGGAGGGGCAGAAAGTGTTATCATTATTGAGTATCCAATAAGGGACCCAGAATGCCCCCTTCCTGACGTTAGCCCCTCCAGAATGTCCCCTTCTTTCTGTGAAAAGACCACAGTATTGTCTGAAACAGCAGACTTGGGGAAGGGACAACATGCTGACTCTCTGTCTGCACTCATGTTGGAGTGGAGGACTGCATCTCCATAGCCAGTGAGAACACCTCTAGATAGCCAAGGAACAGAGGCAAGCTGTCCTGCGCCCTTGGAAAGAGGTGAGGAGAGACAAGGGGAGGTGGGAGGGAGGGGCTTGGTGGGTGGCCTGGTTAAACCCTGACTCTGGTTTCCAGAGCCAAGCACTTCTTTTGTGTCTTGCTTGGGAATTCATTCCTTCACTTCCTTTGCTTTGGTCTTAGGAACACAGAGCCCTGCACTACTAAGCAGGTTGCCCACCACACTGCCTTTTTCCTCCATCCTCTCCTTTTATTTCCTTTATCCCCAGTTGTCAGTGGTTTTGCTGGCATAATTTCATCTCTATTTATGGCTTCAGATGACATGAATAATCATGTGTACAGGATTTAATTTATTACTTTATGGAATGATTTTTCAGTTTTAGTCTTATCTCTGGAATGCATTTTACCATTTTTTCTCTGGGAATTTTACACATCTTCAAGTTCTGATTCTTTCTTGCTTAACAGTTGCTTCAATTTGTATTTCTCATTTCACATTTTACAATAGGCTGTAAGGAGAAACACTTTCTTTTCTACACTTTTAATTCTTTGATTTGTAATAAATAAACTGCTAAGTATACTAATTTGTCAGTCATAGGCTTGTTTTGTTTTGTTTGTTTTGGGTTTTTTTTCCACACAAAATACTAGAACGAACACAATACACTCAAATTCCTTGGCACTTTCTAGCAAAATTGCCTTTCCTCTAATTTCCAATTATATATTCATCTTTTCTATCAGAGACCTTTCCAGAGGCAACTTGTTTATATTTCTAGCAATATTTTGCTCCTGATGGTATATGGTTTCTCTAAGATGTGGGAAAATTTCTCTACATAAGTTTTCTTTATTCTTTCTGAGTCTTCAGCAGAATTACAATCACCATCAATAATTCCACAAAAAGCACTTTTTTCCTCCTCTTCTTCTCCTTCTTCTTTCTTCTTGTTCTTCCTCTTCCTTTTCCTCTCTTTCTCCTCATCTTCCTTCTCTTTGTTCATTTCTGTTCCTTTAATTTTTCTGAAACAAGATCTCTCCATGTAGCCCAAGCTGATCTCAAATCTGCAATGCTTTTGCTTCAGCCTCCAAAGTGCTGCGATTATAGACGTGCACCACATGTCCTGGTCAGGATTTTTCTAGCAAGGACATTAAAACTCTGCTGCCTCTAACCAACACCCAATTCCCAAACCCACAATTTTAGGAATGTGTTGCGGAAGCACCTCACTGCATGTTACCAAACTCCATGTTAAGTGGTTTATATTGTTATGATAAAATTCATCAGACAGGCATGACCAACAGGGATGTATTTTCCCATGGTTCTAGAGCTTGGAATCTCATGATCAAGGAGGGCATCTGGGGTAGATTCAGGTGAGCCCTCTTTCTTTACTTTACAGATATGCCATTATCTCTATCACATTTTTCTTTGTGTGCTAAAGAGGGCACAGAGAGAAAAAGAGACAGATAGACAGAGATATCTAATATTTTGGCTTCTTTTTCTAAGATCACCAGACTTACAGAATTAGAGGTGCACCTTTTGACATCTTTTAACCTAATCACCTTGTGGACACTATCTCTAAATACAGCCGTATCAGGAGTCAGGTCTTCAGCATATAAACTTTGAGGCTACAATTAAATTTGCATATTTACATATATACCTACATGTGCATAACTATGATGTGTATGATATTCTTGTGTGTACCATATAAACATAAATGCACATACATAAACATACATGAGTATATGCTATAAAGCAGTATATAGGAGCAATTGCTTATAATAAACTTTCAATTCTAAATAAAGGACACTTATACAATGGCTTGTAAATGATACTGTCCATCCTCTTTTTGTATCATATCACTTTCTGTGAAGGTTTTTAATTCCTGATGCAAGATTCTGTAACTTCTGTTTACCACCATGTGTTTGTTGTATATTGCTTTTGCCTGTATCAGCAACACCCTTATTTAAACGCTTATTGTTTAAATGACTCAATTTTAACTATATTTTCATGACCTACAATACACTTTAAACTCAGGAATAAAGGATAGAAACAAATTATGAGAAAATATTAAGCACAATAATAACTTTGAATATATGACTTTAGGAACAAAATATACAAAAACAATTTTTTAGCATTTAAGCATGTAAAACTGATCATAATCTTTATTGATCATGATTCTGCAAAGCACCTAAAGGAATTGAAATAAATTTGTAAAGGATGTATTGCTAAATTATACACATTCTGTTAAAAAGTTCAATGTCAGAGTTTATCAATTATTCTAATAACTTTTCTGTCCTGTTATAGGTAAGTTCCCAATAATGTAACTGTTTTACCCATGTAATTGTTTGTAATTACTGCAATTCATTGATCATGTCAGTGGATTTCTAACATAATAACTTAGAATTTTTAAACTTTAACATTGTGTACACAAAAAGGCTGAGTAAAAAAGACAAATAAATGATGATTTGAATCAACGTTCCAAAGAAAATAATCAACAGAGTAACTTGTCAGACTTTACAAAATATTTTTAAAGTAAGGGAACTGTCAATTTTGCATACTGTCATACAGTATTTTAAAACGTGTGAACTGATATATTTGAAAAATATGTCATATAAAGAGTCTATGCTTTTAATTATAATTTTAAAAGTGATGAAATTTTAATAGAATGACTGTTAGACATAGGCATGACTTAGCCTACTGTCAGCGAGAGACTCTGTAGCACTAAGAGTAATAGATGATAAGCTGTACAAGTAAATTGTATGACAAATGTAACTTTTATTTTAATTTAACTTTAAATCTGAAAATGGGCCAAAAATAGGTAAGTAAAAAGTTATTAGAATAAAAAGTCAGGTAATAAAAATTGTGTTTCAGTGGAATAAGGTTAGAATATTATGGGAAACTTCATTGGTAGTGAGGCATACTCAAAATGCTGACTAACGAAATTAAATTTAGTAATATCTTTTTCAACATGAAGTTCCTAAAATGTCACTCTAATACATTCATACACCCAGCAAACATTTAAGTGGATTAAAAAGTCTAAATGGATGTACACATATGTGTAACAGGATATAAAATACTATAACTATAGAGTCTAAAGTCCTTTGTATCATGTTCCTTCGCTTTTCAGGAATAGTATAAGGTTCAAAGTGAATATTTTTCACAAACTAATTTTCTATGAATATGGCTTTGAGTTTATGACTCTTTTTTCTTTCTTCTTTCTTTCTCTCTTTCTTTCTCTCTTTTCTTTCTTCTTTCTTTTCTTTCTTTCTTTCTTTCTTTCTTTCTTTCTTTCTTTCTTTCTTTTTTCTTTCTGAACTTTAGCCCCATAGTTACTAACCATTATTTCTTTTATACGAATTTATTATGAAATTACTTTGATGCATATGTGTAACGTAAGTTTCTCATATTTTCATGGTGCATATGCACAGACAATATTGTCTTTCCAGCAAACCTTTTTTCAGTTTACTATTGGCTTTTACGATCAGTTTGAGTAGGACTTTATAAACTTTTATCATTTTTATTCATTGCAGATAGATTGTACTTTTTTTCTTTAGAAGTGGTGGCACACATTGGACTGATATTTTCTGACACACATATGACTCGAGAGCACTTCTGTGTCAGGTACAGCTTCACCTCTTTCTCTCCTGTAACACTCTGTGTACCAGGATGTCATCATTTCCTGCTTGAAATTTCATCCTTCAGAGGTGGAGAAATAGCTCAGCGGTACAGCACTTGCCTAGCATGTGTGTGGCTCTGGGTTCTATCCCCCAGGACTGCGAAAAAACTAAAAGAAATCCTCTTTTCATGTGTCTCCTAAAAAGTGAGCCATGCAGATTGTGGAAGCACAGGCACCGCAGATGGCTCATCACTAGATAGAGGCAGCTACATGGAGCAACTGTTTAAATCTGTGCCAGAATTTGTTCATTTTATATCACCAGGATTGTCAAGGAACAAATGCCATCTGTGTGAAACAAAATACTCTTAAAGGGTTTAATAGCCTTACATGTAATGGTTGCCTTAAGGATTATGTGGAATCGATCTGTTCCAGAAATTGATTCAGGATTAAAGCACCCTAATGGACCCTTAAGGACCATGTGGAATTGATCTGTTCCAGAAATTGATTCAGGATTAAAGCACCCTAATGGACCACTGTTGCTACGTCTTCAGATCTTTCTTCACGCCGCTATTGTTTGTGATATGTCAGTAGGAACCATCTCAGTGACAGCAGTGAGGAAGCTGGAAATTTCAGGAATAAAAGGAAGAATAGCAGCAACTGGAGCATCAAGAATTACTGCAAAAGCAGCAGGGGTGGAAGCAGCAGAGATGAAAAGGTTGGAGACAGGAGAGTGCATGAGTAATTACTGTTATGGCTTTCATTTTAAAGGCTCATATGTCAAAGACTTGGGTGTCAACCTGTGGTCCTCTTGGGATGCGATGGAATCTACAAAGTACGGGCTGGTGAAAGGAACTAGTTCATTGGAGGAATGAGCTTATAGGTGATATTGGGACCCTGGCCCCTTCCTGTCTCTTTCCTTCCTCTCCACCTACCATGATACAAGCAGGCCGTGCAGCACTTGTGACTGCCATGATATTCTGCCTCATTGTAGGCTCCAGGTGACGGGCCCAGGATACCATGGGCTGAACCCTCAGAAACTGTGAGCCTAAGCAAAATTTTCCTCATCATTTGAGCATCTCAGGTATTTCACCACGACATTGCAGAACTTTTCCACACAGCAATAGAGATGATACTTGTAAGGCATGCTTTAAAGGAAAAGATGCAAGTTATTCTTAGACACTTGCATGTTCTGAATTGAGTGCTTAGATCATTGGGAAGTTTTAAAATCTATTTCTGTCAGCATCCATTCAGCTTATATTAAATATGCCTTGAATATGTCCAATGGGTCTGTTTTATATATTGTAGGTATGTTGGGAAAACAAAATATTTTTAAATATCCTTGATGCACTTTTCACTTTGATCTATTAAATTATATGCTACAGCACAAGTCATATAGTTGTCAAAATTACCAAAATTAGGTATGTAAAATGCTTAATAAAATACAAAAAATATGAATATATTAATCTCTAAGTAAGTAAATATAATGCTGCTACTTTGGGAGAATGTATGTAACTGGCATCATATCAGAGATACAAACTCAAATGCAAAACTAACAGCTAAATATTAGAATTTAATATTCTCAAGAATGTTTTTAAACAGAGGTTAAAATTTCTACACATGAATATGCATAGTCCTACTCAGAGGATATATCCGTTCTACGCAGAGGAAACTTTATTTTTAATTTTTGGTGCCGGAAATTAAACCCATGACCTCGTGCTTGCTAAGCAAATGTTCTTAGTATTGAGCTGTCCACTCCCAGCTTTTAAGATGAGCTATGACACAGAAACACACAGTGCACTGAGAAACCCAATCAATAAAGGGAGTTTTGTTTTGTTACCAGGGATCGAACTCATGGCCTCATGCTTGCCAGGCAGGTGCTTGTGCCACTGAGCTAAATCACTAGAAACCAGAGTGTTTTATCACAATACTACTTCCTCATAGTCTCTTCCATCAAACTTTTTCTTTGAAAGGCACTTTACTACTTTTCCTATAGATAAATATGGCCTGCTGTTTAACCTCCCACAATGGTGTGATTGTTTTGTGCATCCTTTGCTCATCATATTAGCAATGAGGTGCATCCATGTTATCTTATTGCTGTGTGTACTATTATATTTCCTTTTTAACATTGCATTTTTATATCCATTATCCTGTTAATAGAGATATAGTAGTTTCTAATTTTTGGCCTCTATGCACAAAATTCTCTAAAAGTTGTTAAAGGAATATTTTGTATATTTTCAATTATCTTTCAGATACCTGAATGCATCCTGGGGTGGCGTAGGGTTTCCTTGATAAGAAACAATCACATACTTTTGTAAAATGGTTAAAAATGTTACACACAGTAAGTAATTAAGAGAGTTATGTTGCTGAACGTCCTTCACAATTTTGGTTATCAGTCACTTTAATTTTAATCCATTAGATACAAAGGCAAAGTCTTATCTCATTGTGGTGTCAATCTTTGTTTCCCTGGTGACTGATAAAATGAGCATCTTTTTATATTCACACTGAATATTCGAATAGATCTTGCCCATTTTGCCCTGGATTTCACAATCTTTATACACTTTTTATATAATGTCTTTGTCAGGGAAATGCTATTATGGCCTGACTCTTATCTCTTGAAATTCTTATGTTGCTACTCTAATCCGCTATATGACTACCAGAGGCCATAAGGGAGTAATAAAGGTTAGAAATCACCAAGGTCTTACTCTGAAAGAACTGGGATCCTTATAAAATTGATGTCTCTTGTTCTGTCTCTCTCTCTCTCTCTCCCCTTCTCTGTGCCTCTCCTTCTCTAGATCTCTCTGAAGAACTACAGGGAAATGGCAATGACAGAGCAGGGTGAGGACTTTTCAAGTTGAAACAAAAGCCTGAAACAAAACCAGTCCCGGTGATAGCTAGATCTTGGAGTTTTAGATTTTAGAACTTTGAGAAAAAATAAATTTCTGTTGCTCAAAAGACACAAGCTATAGTAATTTTTATATCAGTTATAGCAGATTAGTGTAGCTTATTATTAAATTTTTTATCTAAGAGTATGGCTGGAGTTTCTGAATTTCTATGTTGTCTGCTATAAACTATGATCTTAAGAGCATTTAATTTATATACAATTCATCTCAAGATAATTTTTTTCTTATACTGAGAGATTTTACCACTGCATTTTCCTAGTATCTTTGTTGAAAGCTTATTGAACTCTATTCTGTTGCTTTGTTCAATTTTTTTCTATCCATTGATCGATAACACAGAGTTTTGATTAATGGCCAATATAATAAACCTTGAAATCAGGTTGTGTATGCCCTTCAAATTTATGTTTGCTTTTATTATTGTTCTGACCTTTCTAGTTCACTTTCATTTCCAGGGTAATGTGAGAAATGTTTAGTCAATTTGTAACATATTTTTGTTGGGATTTTATTTGAGTTTATTTTAGACTATAGAATTTACAACACTTTAACAATACTGAATCTTCAAAAAAGGCTAGCATTATATGTCCTATCATAGGCCTCCTTATCCCCTCAGAAATATTTTTAGTGATCATAGCAGTGATGCTAAATACTTTCAAATGTACTTATTGTTGGCATGATTGGTTTTATTTTATTGCAAATGGTATTGTGATTTGACCTTCCAATTGTTTGTTGATAATTATATACAATTTCTTTCATATGTTAAACATATATCCAGTGAACTTTTACAATTTGTTTACTACTATTAATTTTTGGTATAGCTCTTAGGATTTTTGACAAATTCAATCATATTATTTATGTTTGAGTAAAATCAAAAATGTTTACATCTTCCTTTCAAGTCATTATACTGTATTTCTCTTCTTCATTTCCTTCCAGATAGTACTGGCAAGACTTCTAGTATTGTGTTAAATAGAATGATGAAACCTCACATTTTTTCTTGTTCAAAATCTCACAGAAAAAAATTCTATTAATATGATAGTTGTAGATTTTGAGTAAAAGACACTTCATCAGATTGAGGAAATTTTTATATACTCACTTTCCTGTGAGTTTTTAACCTGATTGGGTAATAAAAAGTTTTTGAATTATACAGTCATATACTATTTCTCCTTTATTTCATTATTGCTATGTTTATATTAGCTGTTCTCAAAATGTTATATAAATTCTTAATTACATAAAAAAGTTTCATTTTGTCATAATGAATTATATATTTTAGTTGAAGAGTCTACATTGAATAGTCTGTAGTAGATACATATATATGCCTAACAGGCTTTCAACTAAAAGTTCTTTCACCTTTCTTGCATCTCATTAAATTTTTAGATATTTACTTTATATTTTTCCATCAAACTGACAGATTTTAAACCATGACTATTTAAAATATTTCATCTCTATTCTTCTCTCCTCTTAGAACCACAATTCCTCATTTTTAGGTACATTGGTAATTTCCAACAAATTACTAAGTTGCCAGTTAACTTTTTCAATTTTTAAATCTTCTACTGGTCTGTCATTAATTTTAATGAGTCTTCTTCCTCCAGTATCTAATACTGTATGCTATTTGGTACATTCAATGGAAATTTTTTATATGTTGCACCTTTGAGTTTTAGTCTTTCCACTTGACTTTAGTATAAATATCCTTGCAATTTCATCAACTACTCACTCATATGTTCATATTTTTATTTCTTATTAAATGTCTTAAAATAGCAGTATTCAAATCTTTTGAACCTACTTTAGTCAGCAATCTGAGTTTTTTACTGGTTGCTAAGTATGAATCATATCTTCCTGTTTTTTTTCATAATGAATGCATTTTAATGCAGCATGTTATCAGTCTTATATGTGATGAAAAATTAGATTTTGTTCCTTTAAATGATCCTGAGTTATTGTAGGTAAAGTTTTTGGTAGATCTTCCTTGTTCTGGGAAGACTTATATATGCTTAGCTAAGAAGAATTTTTATTGTCTTTTCAATTCAAGTCTTACATTCTGTTTCAAAGGAGGTGTATTTATCCCCATAGAGGCATTTTTGGTACACAAGTGAATTAGGGCTAGAACTCCATTACTGCAATATGTGACCTCTGCTATTTTCACATGCAGATCTGAGGAAAATAAGAGCAAGACGAACAGAGTATTGATATCAACATGTGCAACCCAGTTCTCAGGTTAAGACTGACACACAATTCCAAGCACAATTTTGAAGTCCATTTTTTGCAGAATTGTTTTCTATCAGTTTCCAGGATCACATTTTGGATGTTTTAATAGCTCTCAGTTCTGATTTCTGCCTCCCATCACTGTGTATCATCAGATAAGAAATGTCCCCAGACAGAATGCCAAATGAAATATTGAGTGCACTCGTATCTCTTCCTTCTCTCAAGATACTGTTCTAAGCAGAAGGAATGCACATAAATAAATTGCTTAATGCATCATAGATAACTTCTTGACTAACAAAGATAAAGGTTAAAAGATAAGAAGCAAGAAGACAAAGAAGACAAATTTACAGGTACTTCCAAGAACCAACAGATGGCAACACTTCGCCTAATAAATATACTCAAATAAAGAAAAAGTCCAATGAAAGCTGTTCAGACAACAAAAAGCAGATTGGCTTTTCTACAATCAGACCTTTGTTACAGGGCATTTTGAAGACAATGGATATTCAATCAGAAGGAAAACATTACTAGATGCAATAGTTGATAACATAAAGGTACAATAAAAGGAAGTATAATGTGAGCAAATAAAAGCAAATATTGATATTAAATCATAAATGCCATTCTATCTTTTGCGATGAAGAAAAATAAAATGTGAAATAAAACCAAATTTATATAAAAAATAACCAACATAAATAACTTTATAAAATTAATGATGTTAATATGTTCTAGGATCTTACACTATTAAGGATGCAGTAAAACAATTTATATTAGCTATTTAACATGACAGACATATCTTAATTGCTAGAGTAATGTCAAAACTATTGTAAGATCATATAGTTTTCAACTGAGAGGAGTTCAGTGGATTTACTTTCACTAATTTTCATTTCTCTGCTTCCTGTGAAAGTGTCTTCTTTTATCGTGTTAATTTTGAGTTGATCATTTTCCTTATAATTTTAGTTGTATGAACAAATAAGGTCCCTGCAGGGACAATAAGTAAAAGTTTTGGCAAGTTGCACTGAAATAATGAGATACATGGATACATGTTAAATATCAAGAAATTGTATGCCATATGTGAAAACATTTAAGTTACAAAACAGTGTGCTTTGAATGCTACTAGTACACATGAATATGCATTTTATTCAAGGGAAATATCTGTAACTGAAACAGACTTCATTGAAAGTGTTATTGCATTTATAATGTCACATGAACACCATCTATACCAAATGTAGAATAATTGAAAAATGATTTACATAATGGTACAGGCCCAATCAAAACTGTGGATACTTACACCTACTACAGTGCACTCTGTTCTGAAAGATATAAAATCAAAGCGTAAGTAGGTGCTTTCAAACAGGGTGTGGTGACCTGTGTATGATACCAGTACTCTGGGGGACTGAGTCAGGAAGACCACGAATTGGGGCGCAGGCTGGGCGCTTTGATCAGTTAGCAAGGCCCAAATTCAAGAAAGAGAAAGGGGCTGTTTTAGTAAATACTAAAACAAAAATCATTAATTTTCAGAGCAAAAATTTTTAAAAAAATTAAGTCTGTATAATAGAATTTAATTTTACAAAAATGTTTCATTATAAAATGAAGATGATAGAAATTAAATGTTATTAAACAGTTTTAAATATATCCAAGATTCATATTAATGTAGACACTGAAAAATCATAACGTTTCTAAGTTTTGTTCACAAGAATTAAGGCTATTTAGGTTATTTTTCAAAGTGATTTAATGACTTTTCAATGTTGGCTTGAAAATTGCTTTCTTAACATATATTTGAATACAAAATTTGAAGAGTATTAGTTATCAAATATACATAATTTTAAAATTTGCTTAGTATTTACATATATTTTTAGTTTCTAAAGTATTATTTCAGTTTTAACTAAAATTTAGATACTCAAAAATGCTAATGGACTTTCCTAAAATACAGCTAACAATACACATCATTATTTGAATATTTGAATACATGAATTACCTATAAAATCGTTTCTTAAACTGTTCAAGTACTTAAACATTTAACCCTAATGGTAAATTAGTGCTTTACCTAATTAGTAATAAATATTGTGCAGTAAGCAAATTTTAGCCCTTGACAGTAGATTTCAGAATTTGGGGGTACACAGAGTATCACAGAGGTAGGTGATATGTAAGTGGAAACCACTGATGTTTATTTTTAATTTTCTTTGTGTTTATTTTTCTTCATTAGATTCTATTTTCTGTCATTTGTTTTTGTTTTCCTCAATCTTCTGCCTTTTTAATTCTCTGTCTATGGTAGTGTCTGTTTATCTTTCTGTCTCTTCTTTCCATAATTTCCTTTCCTTTCTCACCACATTTTTTATTAAAATTGTATTAGGTGAAAGGAATGAAGAATTTACAGATGAACACTATATTTTAAGTTTCATAATTTGTGTTTTTGATATCCAATTTTGGCATCTGGCAGTAAGCTCCTAAATCAATTAATCTAAAATAAATTTTAAAAGACCCCAAAGAGTCCTTTTAACTTTCTTTCTTTCCCTTTTAAAAATAACTTTACCAAATTACTGTCACATTCAAGGTTCTAGTCCAAGGCACAAACATTCCAACAAAATGGTAAAAACCAAAGAATATATAAAAGATACATGAAAAAACTACAAATTGAATGTTGGGTAAAGATGGTCTCTACTTGTTAATTTAAGATTTTCAACTTTATAATGGAGAGAAACTAAGACATATTAAACAGAAACTGTTTATTATAATTTTGAATTTTGATTTTTTTCTCTGAACTACTGATATCCAGTGTGTTTCTCTGTCCCAATGCTGGCCAGCCACAGCAAGCCATAGTTCCAGGCAGTCAAACAGTGATAAAGAAAAAACTGATTCCTACAACCACTGTACAGCTAAACTGTAATGTATGGTAGATCTTCCAGGTACAATAAAGACAGTTTGACTTAGATGTTTTCCATGCATAATGAGCTTATCAGAATGTGATTCCATTGTAAGGGCCATTATATTTTCCTTTCTAGCTCCTTTAATCTTCACATTTCCGTGAAGTAATCACTATACATCTCATTTTAAATACCAAGAAACGTGACTTAGCTTAATTGCCTCTTCTGTGTAAACTCATAAACATCAAATGCCAAAGATCATTTCCTTAGACTCCATGTTTTCAGGGTTTCATGTAAGTTTTCAGGCTTAGATGATGACAATGAAAACAATGATAATTATAACACTAATAGTAACAATGATTTTAATAATAGAGAAGGACATGAAAATGGACAGAAACAATGGCATAAGAAAGACTAGCAAGCACATTTGCTGACACTGATATGGCCCATATTACATGCTAATTTCAAGTACTCTCAATACTGTAAGTCATTAAATTCTCCCAATCCTGCAACAATTTTAAATCAACTAATATGGGGTTGGATTCCAAATGGAAAAATGAGTAATATCTAATTTTGGAAAGAGCAATGCTATGAATTTTTATCTTTGTCTCCCTGAGGGTTAAAAATTAATGAACATTTACAACTCATAAAAATCATTAGAAAATGTTATAAGCCTAGGATAAGGATTTCTTTACACACTTAATTTTTCTTGGTGCAAGGTTTGCATCTACATAATTATAACCTTCCAGTTCCAACCAGAGTAACATTTTGGAGAACAAATATCTGGCTTCAATTTAATCCTGCAATCCCAGATTCCAGTTGTTGTACTTAGTGTGTCTAAATAGTAGGATGAATCTCTAAGTAGGTGAGTAGGTAAGTGCAAAACAAACTCAGCAAGGATTTGTAAATGCATTATTTTCTTGTCTAATAATTTAATGTATTACTTTAAAATGACTCAAATTTTCATGACTCTATTTTTGTACTGATTTTATTCCAAACATGGCATTAGAATATGATACTGCAGTTTTCCAGTGATGGCATGCCTATCATATGCATCAGAACCCTGCGTAAGTTTTTCTTAAATTCTTTCTGCATGTGAAGTAAATATGGCTCAACATAGCTGGTGACATTCTGCACAAATAAGTTTTAAAAGAACTCATTTCATATTGACTAATACAGTGTTGTATTAATAACTTTTCCATTAATTTTGTTCTGAATGTAGAAGCTTATTGGAAAGTGAAAGCATTATATGATTTTACAACTTACATTGTCTTGAAACCCGATATCATCTTTCTGAAAAACATGTGTATAATCTAGTGGATATTAATCATCCTTGTGAGTTCTCATCAGTACTACCTTCATAACCATAATCTTATCTGTATTCTTTAGACAAAGAGATGATATTCTTTTAAGGAAAACATGAATTTAAGTATGTGACAACTTTTATAGCAGTTTCTAATATGATTCTTAGCGTTTCAAGTTACAGTAAGCTTAACAACTCCAATAATCTTAATATTCTTTGCATCTGCAGCAAATTCTAGGGTACAAGAAACTCTTTGCAGTGCCATATGCAAATTAATTTAACTAAATTTAAGCAAATCAGTTGAAATTGCTCAAAATGATTTAAAAAAATTATTCCACATTTTCTATTTAACTGTGACCAGGTGATAAAAAGACAGCTTCTATCTTTTGGTTGGAAGTGAAATAAAAACACAGGATTTAGCTTAGACAAATGAAAAGAACTGTATTTCTTCATTGTACATCTATCCCACAATCAAAATTGATGCAAAGGAGTTCTACTTACTAATCTATACATATAATTACTCTTACACATAACTTTTGGTAAATAATTTCAATGTTTAAAATAAAAATTCTAATTTCTTTCTCAGTTACTTTGTATCTTGCCTCCTAATAGTTAAACAAATCCGAATTCTGTTATTCTCTCCAAGATAAAGCCTGAAAACTTGGTTCAACTTTTTCTCTTTTCTTTTTCTTGAAATTAGTTTTACTATCCAGCATATATTCCTAGTCTATTAATTACCATGACACATCTATTTCAGAACATGCCTTTGTATCAAGATTTTGATATACTTGTGAGAAAGCACAGGAGATAAGTGTAATAGTTTCTCAATGAATATTGATGCTAATCTTGACCTTACACATAAACCACCATATTACAACCCCAGATTAACTTCCAGAAAAACACTGACCTGTAAGAGCTATGTTATGATAATTCTCATTAATGCTGTCTTTGAAAACAACATCTAGATCTACAGTAAAGAAATGTCTGTGATATGTTAGTCCCTTGAAGAGATTCTGATGTCAGATCTAAGCCTTGCCAGTGTTGACAGCTGTCCTGTCCTGAGATGGTATCATCTGATATTCCCCCAAAACTTGGTTTGGATCTAGGTTTATGAATACTCCAGACCCTTGTCCTCCACAATCTCATGAGTTCAAGCCCAGTGACCTTCTACTGGAAAAGCAACAAAATTATCTAAAAGCACATATGATCTATTTTCAGTCTTTCAAAATGACTTGCTGGTTAATTAATGGGCCAAATGTTTTTGCATTTGACTGGAATCATATCAACTTTGTGCACTTCCATTTACTTGCATATTATTTGAGATTTTGTTTTAATATACTATCTGGCCTTAGGATGTTTAATTAAAGACTTTAGTTTTCTCAGGATGATAGTGAAAACCTGCTTCATTCATTTATCAGACATTAGGTAAACAATAGATTCCAGATCTTGCCCTAGGCACCGTTGATAGAAAGTTATAGACTTTCCTGTGCTTTGCATCTTTTTATAATTTACTTGAAGAGGGAGGTAAGCTAACAGTTCTGACACAAATTGACACTGCACATCATCTCCTGGTCTTGCTTGTCTCTGTCAATTCATGCACAATTTCCTCCAGTACTTTATTTTGCTGAATATCCTTCCTCCAGAGGAGTTGAGTTGATCTTTTTCTTTTTGCACCTATTGAAAAATGAGTCATAGCAATGTGATATCAGCTATTTTCACTGACTAGCAAGGTGGAAATATTTCAAAGATTATGTCCTGATCCATGCTTAGTTTCTGAATTTTGGAGCTGCAGAACAGTTCAGGAATTAACATTCTAGATGACCTCTTAAAGCTTTGACCTCCTTAGAAGAGAAGATCTTAGTACTTTGTAACATTTCCATCAAAAATACTAATTGTCTTTCAATACTCAAAGATTACAGCATCAGAATTCTTACCCTATTCTTTTATGAACAGTATGCAAGAAAGAAAAACATGAGGGAGAATATCCAACTCATTTGCATATTCACTAAATAATATTTATCCAATTAGTGTAAATTTGCTCTTAACCTATTTTCTGTCATCCTATCACCATGCCACCACGCTACCTGTGACACAACTCTGCTAACATTCTACTCTGCTCCAACTAAAAGCATTACATAACATTTATAAAATAAAACCACTTCTTTTTTAGGTTCTAAATATAGATAATAAATATGTGTAGACTAAAAAGCATTAAGAGTAAATATAACAATTCTCCAAGAAGGAAAAATTTATAAGATTTAAAAATAGACATAGCAGAAACTTTGATCAATTATTAAATCTTATTTTAATTATTTGATATGTCACTGTCCCTTTTTATTGCAGATGGTTATATGAAAACCTTGTAAAGAAACATAAAGGACAACAGAGAAACGAAGTCATGAAAAGGTTTTTGTTTCTGTAAATAGCACGAAAAGTTACTATTGAGGCTTGCCTGTGTCTTTAAATGTAAACACTGAAGGTTCCTTTTGGTAGATTCAGGTTGACACATTTCCCCATGGACTATAGGGTGTGACATCTCCTTTGCTAGCTCAATAGCTAACTTCCTGCAATATTAGCTCCATGGGCCAAAGATAAGAGAATTTGTCCCTGGAAGATGTGGTTCTAATTACTTGAGATTTCTTTGTAGCTTCGCCTTTCTGATCACTTGGGTCTGTGATTCAAATTGACAGAGCAATTGGAGACAGAAACACGTACTTGTCAGGTCCCTTCCAAAAGTGAGCCTGAGCCCTAATGCTGCCTCTCAAGGACGGCAGCTGCTCTTCCTGTTCAAGGCCAGGCCTGCTGAGAAACCCTGTAAAGTGTCAGTCCTTTCACATACATGGGCAAAAGGACAGCACAGTGATAAAGTCATGGTGGTACCATATGGAAGCCCAGAAAATAAATAACTTCTCTGGCACTTGAAAAATAGTTTTAAACCTCACATTCAACAACAACAACAAAATAGTAGATATGTATTTGTGTAATAGACTTTTCACTATTCTCTTATTTGTCATCAAAAAACCAAACACAAATTAATTCAAAAAACCCATATGCCATTTTGTGACACTGATCATTTTTTATTCAAAATTACATTAAATATTGATATAGTAGAACCTCTGGTGGAAGGATACTAACAGTGTATTATTCAAAAATCATATATTTCATAAATTTTTGCAGTGCATGGCAGGTGCTATCCAGTACTTTCATCCTACTGAAGGTGGACCTGAAGGAGGAATTTGAAATAAGCACAATTTTAGGTGGATGTAAAGAACACCATCAGAATAAGGTGCAGTTTTCTTGCTCTGTGTCACTAACGCCTATTCTCCATCAACCCTTCACTTCAAGTGGTCTACCACTTTCACTATCACAGCAAAAATCCATTCTCCACTTTAGTGTTGGAGTGATCTTTGTAAATATTAAGTAAGTAATATTGTATCCTTTCTTCATTTCTCATTGCATATCATACTTCATTCTGTTGTAGACTCTGGGCTGCACATCAGCTTTCTTGAGCGCAACTCAATGATCTCAAATCCAACTACTCTTTAAATTACTGTCTATAATCAAGAAATACTGAGTTTCTCTTTATGAAACTCTCTGGCCTCATTGCCATTTGTATGATGGTGTTTCTTGTACCCTCTGTGTAGTTCCCTTTTTATCTGGACTGCATCTGTCTGTCTCTGCTCAGCTCAAGTCACCCAGAGAGGACTTTGTTTTTCTTTGGTCTTTTATGCCAAATAGTTTCTATCATATTATCTACTTTCTTTTCCTTTGGTATATATGACATTTTCTTATTTTAAATTACAGTATCTGTGGTGGTTAGTGTGGAATATAAACTGATTGACTTTGGAGTCCACCCTCAGAATTGTTGGAGCATACTTCAGGGTATGGCTAGGTGGTCCGTGGAGGCATGGCCTTAGGGACATTTAGTCCTTTGTCCCTTTCTCTGTAGTGCTGCTCCCCTGCTCTGCTTTCCACCTTCCGTGAGCTGAGCAGCTTATTATTGCACTTTCAGGTATGTGCCAAAAAGTGTTGTATACAATTATGTGGATTTATGAACTTGCTCTTGTCTTTACTTGGAGATAAATCATGGTTTAAGAGGTTTCGTTTGCATATGCAAGTGACACAAAGTGGGACTGATATGGTGGAATGTCTCTCCAATTGGCTTTGAGATCCATTATTGGTACTGGTAAAATATGTTTTTAGTGTGTCTGGATGGGACCTGAAAGCATGGCTTTTGGGTCTGTATCTGGTCTCTCTCTTCTTTGGTTTCTGGCACTTGTCCCTTGGTCTTATTTCAAATCATGAACTGCCCAGCTTTCCTCACAACAATGCTTTTACCATGATGTTCTGCCATGGAGCCAGTGACCATGAACTTTTCCTTCCAAACCATGAACCATAATTAGGCCTCTCAATTTAAATTGTGGGTGTCAGATACAATGTTTCAATAACAAAAAAGCTGACCAACACAGTATCTCTCCTTCAACTTTTGAAAGTTTTGTGAGGATAAGGATTTTGTCTTTTTCTTACTAAGTTAGAACAGCTATAACAAAATGTTATACACTGAGTGCCTGAAGTAACAGAGATTGCACAGAATCCCAGAATTTGAGAAGTTCAAGATCAAGGTGTTAGCTGATTTGGTCTGGTGAGTACCCTTTTCCTGATTTACGGATAGCTGCCCTTTCATTCTGTCCTCATGAGGCAGAGATTCTCTCTCTCTCTCTCTCTCTCTCTC